>JAQZBX010043457.1:0-21670 GCA_029593785.1 Cabassous unicinctus | reverse complement strand
TTATTTTTTCTTTCTGGTGTATAGTTCTATGAGTTCCCCCTCCCTTGTTGTCTGTATCCATTCGCTGGGTGATCTTCTGTGTCTGTTTCTTGCCTTCTCTTCTCATTTTTCTCCTCCAGGCTTCACTGGGATTCGATCCTAGGGACCTCCGATGTGGGAGAGAGGCACCCTGTCACTTGCGCCACCTCAATTCCTGGTTTCTGGTGTGTCTCCCTTGACTCTCCCTGTGTCTCTCTTTTGTTGCATCATCATCTTGCTGCGTGGCTCGCCATGTGTCCACGCAGGCCTGCCTTGCCTGCTTGCCTTTTTTTTTCTTTTTTTTCACCAGGAGGTCCCAGGGATTGAACCCGGGTCCTGCCATATGGAAGACAAATGACCAACCACTTGAGCCACATCCGCTTCCCTCTGGCTATTCTTGCACATTTATTTATTTATTTTTAAGCAGTTTTATTAAGATATATTCACATACCATATGATCTATCCAAAGTGTATAATCAATGGCTTTTAGTATAATCACAATGTTGTGCATTCATCACCAGAAAAGATTTTAGAACAATTTCACTACTCCAAAAAGAAAAACCCCACACCCCTTAGCAGTCACCTCTCAATCTGTCCTTCCTCAGACCACTAATCTAATTCCATCTTTATAAATTGATTTATATTTACATTTTATATACATGGAATCATTCAATATGTAGTACTTTGTGTCTGGTTTCTTTCACTTAGCATAATGGTTTATTTTGTCTGATATTAACATCTTGTAGTATTAACATGTATTAGTTCACTAACATATATTAGAAAAACGGTCTTATATATGCAATTTTACCCATATGCATATTTCGTATGTGGTATTACTATGCTATACATTCTCATGTTACATTTTTTAGCTTTTCTTTTAGTAATATTCATGACTTTAGACTTTCCCTTTAAACTAGTGTTATACATATCCAAATAATAGTACTGCGAGTTACAAACATGTGTGGAAATATTAATACTGATAAGTGGGTTCAAGTATTGTCGGCCTAATCCATCCATTATAAAGCTCTTCATCAGCCTTCCACCTAAAGATTTTAGCAACTACTGATGATCTTTGCCTAGATCCATTGTTTCATTTAGGTGGCAAAATGGTAGCATCCTGTCATTCCTTCTACACTCATTATGTGGAGTTCTTTCTTAAAGAAAAAGTTTACCACACTCACTATTTTTCCTTATTGTACCACTCATACAGGAAAGAGAATATAAATGCTTGATTATTTCCCTTCACCAATTTTCAGAATAATTATCTGGCTTCCTAACATTCAAGAGTAACCAATTAGTTTGGCTGCAAGTTTTGAGATTAGGTTCCCCAAAACAAATCCAACAATGCTGAAGATAGCACTAAACATTCCACCTGAGAAGTTAGCTGGCCCCAGAAATCTACTAAATTGATCATTCTATTAGGTACTGGTGGACCACTCAACCAGTAGAGGAAGGCACTGGCAATCTCTCACCCTAGTGATTATTTGATTTTTGAAAACTTGTCAAAAAGAACAATCATTAATAAACAATGGATTCCAAGTGATAACTCTGTTGGTAAATCCCAAATTTTTTAAAGAAGCCAATCAGGTAGAAATCTAAGGCTTTAGAAATACATCAAAACTTGTGGTGAGAAGTAAGGCAACACTGGAATAGTCAGGAGGCCAGTTAGGGTATTTAGAGTGATATTAGCCTAAACCTCAGAATAAATCATGGAATGGACATTTGGGAGAATTTTTTTAATTGGAAAAAAGACAAGCTCAAGGAATTTATGATTATAGGGGAGGCTAAGTAGTAGTTTATTAGAATGCCCTCTGTAACATACCTAGTTAAAAATTGGAGACTTTAAAAAGAACTCAATAATTGAGAAGGGTCAAACTGGCTTAGACCAGTTTGCACAAGACCTCAGGTAAGATGAGGGAAGAGAAGTGTCCATTGAATTTGGCATCATGAAAGTCATAGGTGACTTGATAATAGCAGATTCAGCGATGTGAGAGAGATGGAAGCCAGATTGGAGTGGGTTGAATAGTAAATGGGAGGTGAGGAGTTGGAAACAGAGAAGGGTTGACAGCTCTTTTGAGATATTTTGCTGTGAAAGGAAGCAAACAAATGAGCTGCTGCTAGAAGGGAATCAAGTGAGGAATTTTTTTAAAAAATTTTTTAAAACAATTTATTGAAGTATATCATTCATACATGAACATATATAAACAATAAGTGTTCAGTAAACATTGTGAATTTACAAAAACAAACATGCATAACATCATACAGGGCTCCCACACATCACCCCACCACAAATATCCTGTATTGTTGTGAAACATTTGTTAACAAATTATGAAAGAGCATCGTCAAAGTATTACTACTAACTATAGTCCGTTTATTCGTCCCCTATACATTTTTTAAAGGATTTATTTATTTATTTATTTACTTTTATCCATTTTTACACATTTACATATTTTTTCAACGATGGGTTTTCTCTTAAGATGATATTGTAACTATTCTGATGGTAACATCTATACTACAGAGATCATCAGTGGTCCAAGAGAGAGAGGATAATTGCAAAAGTGATGCCCTTGAGAGAGCAAAGGAGGACGGGATCCACAGCATGAAGGGGCCGGCCTGCACGGAGCAGTGGCATTTCTACTATCCTAACAAGTGGGAAGACAGAAGATATGGTACAGATGCAGGAAGATTTGCTGGTTAGAAGAACAAGTCCCTGTATAATTGCTCGTGTTTTTTTGCTTTTGTTTTTGTTTTTTCAGTAAAGTATATGGTAGGTCATCATCTGCAAGTGGGACCTAAAAGAGTGAGGGCTGAAAGTATTAGGAAAAAGAGAAAATATAAAATAGTTATATTTTAAAAGATCGGAAAGTGGAACCCTGATCTTACTAAGAAAATCTTTTAAGATTATGGGGCTGATATCGAGTGCTGGTTTCGGCTTTGTGGTCATAAATTTAAGGTGCCATCCAGTGTTCAGTTCCTCTGGGGCAGGCCCAGAGACAGTCTGGAGTTACACTCAAGCAGGGCTTGTGAGTATAAAAGAGGTAGCGATGGTTTTTCAAGGAAGTTATTATAATGATGGACCAAGAAAACAAAGCTGAATAAAGGGGAGAATGAGACAGGCCAGGCATAATGGACAATTAGTTAAAAAAAAAAAAAAAATAGTGAGATCAGTGGATTAGAGAACCCAGGGTGTTGATGGAAAACTATATTGATAAAAATGATGATGAGTAGGGATGAAGAGGAAGACAATGAGCCAGGTGTCAAGTCTTCATTGAATGAGGGGGAGTGGCTGGCAGGTCAATAGATTGTAGAATGAGAATCTAGGGCTTTTGAAGGAAAAAAGCAGGGATAGTTAAAAAAAATCAAGGAGAAAAAACAAGCATCCCACATTCTGGTCTGGAATTATATGGGATGGGAGAGAAATAATTTCTTCAGTTGAAAAGGGTTCAGGGGAACCAGTGTCCTTGGAGACTGACGCAGTGAGGGCAAGGAGTTAGAGGAGACATTGACGAAAGAGATTAAGATTTAGGGAAACAAGTTCATCACACATCTGGAGCTCTAGGGATCTAAAAAGCATGCAGAAAGGGTTTTGGAAGATCTGGAAGGGTGGAGGGTTTTGTCAGATAAACTCAACAGAATGAGAATGCCCACAGAGGGGATATGATTGGGGACTGCAGAAAGAGGGAGGTGAGACATGATGGGATTTCTAGGATAAGTGGGAAAACAAGGCAAGCCAAAGTAATTTCAGGTATTAGTTCAATATCATTTCTTTGGGGGAAGATGCCCCTCTTCTATGCTTTCATACTACCCCACACTTAATTCATATAACTTGTGTGTATGAATTAATATTAAGTCCCCATTTTGGCCAAGGCACCTTATGAGAACCAAACCATAAGTGCTTCCTACATCCACTGAAGAATACTTCATCATATCTAGAACCAACATATTAGGATTTACTCAGCATAAAGCCCTGAGCTTTCATAGCTCAATGATGCTTACTCCCATTGCTGGGGTGCACACTGTCCCTCCACCATCCTAATTCTGCAGGGCCAAGTCTCTACCTAGAGGCTCTGGACCTCACCTTGATGATACCTCCTCGTACCACATCCAGTCCACAGTGACAGCTTAGGCAGCTGCTGGAGAAAGAGAGAATGTCCACACCTACAAGGAGACTAATGAGCCATTGTAGACACCACTGAGAGGTTAGAGTACTATGGCATTCTACCCTCACCCCCAAAGAAATCTGTGTGTGTGTGTATGTGTGCACATGTAGTATACTAATAAGAAAGGTTTATTTCAGATAAATTAAATAATTGCATATTGTATAATCCTTTGTTCTGTTAAAAATTCTGTTAAACGGGAGCCCAACCAATTGAGCCACAGCCGCTTCCCTCAATTTGTTTTCATGAAAATTCACCTTTTGATTTTCTTATGAAGAGACTGATTACTTCCTGAGTGCACAGTTATTAATATCATTGTTCCTTGATTTTGTAGATATAAAATATTCTAAAAGAAATAATTAAGCATAGGAAAATCCTTTCAGAAAACAAGTATATAGATTACACAGTATATATACTACAGGGCCTTTGCACTTACTATCTCCAAGTTTCTAGTCTCACTTCTTTCAGACCTCAGCACAACTGTCATTTTATCAGAGAGGCCTTTGTTGACTATCCTATATTCACAGTACCTCCCCCATGTTTATCCTGCTCCATCTTCCTCAACCTCACTTATTTTTTTCACAATACTTATCAGCACCTGATATCTTATTGTGGGCACATCAGGTTTTATGGGGCTTGAACCTTATACAATATGAGGGGTAGGGAGTAGCTTCTTTAAGAAACAAAATACAAAATTAAATATGACCATAAATATTTATGTAGAATGTGAGAAAAAATCACAACAAATTGATGGAGACTTGAGGGTGTAGTTTTTTCTTCTAAGATCTTTTTAGGCAAATGACCAGAAATACTTATGTGAGACTGTGTAGTGATTTCGACCTGACTTTTACTGGCCATCTTAACATTCTACAGCCCTCAGTAATTCCCAGCCCTCCTAGGGGCATCACGGTAAACCTGCCCCTGCATATTATATATATATATTTTAAAGCAGTTTTATGGAGATATGTTCACATACCATACAATCCATCTGAAGTGTACAATTAATGGCTTTTAGTATACTCACAGAGTTGTGCATTCATCACCACAAAAAAATTTAGAACAATTCCATTACTCCAAAAAGTGGAGCTCCACACCCCTTAGCAGTCATCTCTCAATCCCTCTATGCATATTATATATTGATTTGAGTGTTTGTTTATTGTCAGGCTGCATCAATAAAATGACTTAAGCTTCTTGCAAGCAGCGATTTTGTCTTCTTTGTTCACTGTTTTATGCCCAATGCCCAAAAAAGTGCTTGGCACAGAGGGGCACACTATACATTTGTTGAAGAAATGTATTCTCCTGTGGTGCTTTGAAGCTGTATGTACCCCAGAAAAACATGTTTTAAATTTAATCCATTCCTGTGGGTGTGGACCCCAACGTGTACGTAGGGTCTTTTTTTTTTCTTTTTCTGAGGTACCGGGGCCAGGGATTATTGAACCCAGGACCTTGTATGTGGGAAGCAGGCACTCAACCACTTGAGCCACATCTGCTCCCCAGGATCTTTTGATGAGGCTACTTCAATTAAAGTGTGACCCACTTCACTCAGGAGGGGTCTTAATCCTATTAATAGAGTCCTGTCTAAGAGAATGAAATTCAGACAGAGAGAGAAAGCCATGGAAGAAAGAAGCTGAGAGCAACGAAACCTGGGAGAGAAGCAGACACTGCCATGGGTCTTGCCATGTGACAGAGGAAGCAAGGATTGCTAGCAGCCAGTCTTCAGGAAGAAAGCATTACCTTGATTTGGACATTTTCACACAAAATTTTCACTCAAAACTATAAACTAATTAATTTTCATTGTTTACGCCAACCCAGTTCATGGTATTTGCTTGGAGCAGCCTAGGAAACTAAAACAACTCCCCAAAAAATTAACTTGGAAAAATAATTCCTATTTGTGTCCCACCCCAGCCACTCTCCATCCTCTCAGCTCTGTTTTATTTTCTTTGAACATGATCACTTTTTAAAATGATCTTATCTGCTTGTTTACTCATTTGTTATGTGCCCTACTAGGGTAGGCTCTATGAAGAATAGGGATGGTGTCTTGTTCCCCACTATTTTCCCAGTGTTTAGAGCGGGACCTGGCACAGAGAAGGCTCCCAATGAATATTGTCTGAATAAATGAAAATAAGGTAGATAACTTTTCATGATGAAACTCGCTATATAGGGCAATTCTCCATGTGCCTGTTTTAATTCTATTTATTTGAAAATTCCTTTTAGATACTCAATTATATGTAAATTAAGTTTTTAAAAAAGTCAAATTGTAAAAATGGCTTCAATTTACATGACTAAATAAGTACACGTGCATTTTGATTAACTGAATAATTGAGTGAATAATTTATAACCCATCTACTTCCAAATAAGAGTTCAAAGAGATATAGGTACTTAATATTATTTTGAAGCATATGATTTTTACTTTGAATTTGCACTTACCCATTATTTCTGTGACTCTAAGGAGCAACAAATATAGAATGCACCCAGTTTCCTTCTCCAGAGGCAAAGGGAAAAAAAAACCACATTAGGCACCAGTTTCTTCTATATCCTTCCTGAAATAGTCTATGAATATACTATAAATATTTATATATTTTCCTCTTCTTACACTATTGATAATATACTGTACTTGTAGTTTTGTATCTTGTTTTTGTTTGTTTTGTGGTTTTGCTTTTCTACATAATATATTGTGCTTCCTCATTTTTTGTGGTTGCATGGTGTACCCCATGTGTATCACTGTCCTAATTGATATAAATAGTCCCCTACATAGATATGTAGATTACTTTCTGTCTTTTGCTATTATAAACAATGTTGCAATTAATAACCTTTTACACATGTCATTCACACATATTAAATAAGTATAGGGAGTGGATGTGGCTCAAGCAGTTGAGCACCCGCCTCCCACATGGGAGGTCCCAGTTTCAGCTCCCGGTACCTCCTGAAAAAACAGAAATAAAACAACAAGCAAATCCTGTACTGACTGAGTAGGCTTTCTGATTGAGCCGGAGGGCAGCACAGTTACACTGGGGTGGAAGAAAGGCCCTGGAGGCAGGGAGAGCAGTAGACAAATCTAATTTTTTTGGAATTTTGTTTTGTAGGCCATTACCAGGAGAGGGGTGAAATATTGCTCTGTCTTTTGTCTTTTACTCTGCTCAGTATCTATAATTAAGCCTGGTAAAATTATCACCTTAGCTCAAATACACTGAAAATTCAGTATTTTCTTACTCATCTGGGAAGCATTGTTTTCTGTGGACTGAACAATTTATAAAAGATTTTTAGGGCATTGCCAGTTGGTGTCTGCTGACTTGAGAAGGCAAAGTACTGTCCCCACCCCATATACCTGTTGCCATGTATGGCCAATCATTGATTAGTTGCCAAAGCCAATTTGAGAAGTCAGGCATTAGTCTTCCTTTCCAATATTACTGGTGACCTGATACTGGCATAGTTGGTTTATAGTCAGTTTTTTGTCCATGACAACACAGCATATATTTTTCTTATTATCTAAACCTGGTAATTCTCCTAGGTACTTCATAAGATAGGAATTTTTGAAATGGAAAAAAAAAAGGCATCTTAATGAAGATATGTACATTATAAAGCAATATTCAAATAATTTAGTGTAGATAAGTCACACACAGTGTTCATTTGATTTATTCTTGTGTGAAACATAAGGATTTTGTTCATATTTTAAAAATAAAGCAGTTCAGAAAAACTGAAAAACAACAACAACAAGCAAAACAAACAATAAAACCAACTCAGGGAAGGTGATGTGGCTCAGTGGTTGAGCACTGGCTTCCCACATATGAAGTCCCGGGTTCAATCCCCAGCCCCAGTACCTTAAAAAACAAAAACAAAAACTAAGCATAGCCATAGAATAAATTCCTAGATGTGTGCTAGGATCTTAGAGGGAGCAATAAAACTTCATTCCTCATCCTCAACCAAGTACTAAACCAATTAGGAAATAAGACAAAAAGGTTAGGTAGGTCAGTGATCAAAACATCACCTTTATTACAGTTAAAAGCTGTTGTTGAGGAAAGTGATCTGCAGGTAAGTGGGCTTCCTAATCCTGAATCCCTTTCCATACAATCGTTGGCAACACTGGTCAACTACAGGCCTCCACAGGCCATCTTTCAGGGTTGAATGGAGCAATCCTAGTTTATTCTTTCCAGATTTACCAATCAGAAAAGTCACTCCTCCTTCCCTAGGGAGCAGCAAGTGAGGCGGTGGAGAGAGGCCAGGGGTGTTAAACTAGTAGAGCTACACCTGCGTGGCAGGAAACCAAGCGTTGGGAAGAGGCACTCTCACCCTAAGAGTACACTTCTTGTTCAAAAGGAGTTTTCATTTGTACCTTTGATATGTTTTCCTCAGTTGCCTTGCAGAAATATCCCAGTTTATACTCCTTCTAGGTGAGCATATAGACCTAAACATAAATGAAAATTTAGTATATGTAGCAGTTTGATATTGCTTATGAATTCCAAAAATAGATATTGGATTGTTTATAAACTGGTTTGTTCCTCTGGGCATATTAACATGTATTGGACCCACGCAGCACAGTGAGCTGGTGCAGCAAGATGACACAACAAAGGGAGACAAGCAGACACAGAAAAACACACAGCAAATGGACACAGCGAGCACAAGCAGCAAGGGGGGGGATAAATAAATTTAAAAAATAAAAAATAAAAAAATAAAGTGTATTGGATTCAGAGGTTTCACTTTTACTTGATTAAGTAACGATTAAGGCTATGACTGGGCCACGTCAGCAGGACGTTGAGCCCCTTGGTGAGCAGGGACTCAGAGAAACCACACCACAGAGAAGGAAGGTTGGAGTTTTAATGCTGGACCCCCTGGAAGTAAACACACAGAGAAGCAGATACATGAGGAAGGAGAGAAGGCTCAATAGACACTTGCCCTGGGAAGAGAGACGAACCATTAGCCTGATAGTCTACAGCTGGTCTTGTGTAGAGAGCAGAGCAACCAAGCCCGGAGAGAAATGAGCCAGTGCTCAGAGGGCTCAGCCTGCAGCTGAGATTGGAAGAAGCTGGGACCACGGAGCCTTAAGAGGAAGAGGAAGGCTGGACCCTCACAGACATTGCCCGCCATCTCGCGTCAACATGTGGCAACAGACTCTGGGTGAGAAAGTACCTCTTATGGTACCTTGAGTTGGACTCTTTAGGGTATTTGTGACTGTAAGCTTCTACCCCAAATAAATACCCTTAATAAAAACCAACTGATTTCTGGTATTTTGCATCAGCACCCCTTTGGCTGACTAATACAGTATATGATAAAGGCTTTTCAATTACCTCATTGTCTATTCATGTCCCAATGCCTCAGAGTTTTTCTTTAACTTTCCTTCTTTATTTTGAAATGTAGCACAACAGAATTTTAATTATAAATTCATAACATTTTAATATCTGGCAGAGAGTGCCAAATGTCTTAGTATCCATTACTCCCTTCTTCCTGTTAATAAAAATACTCTTTGAACTCTTAGCTGGGCACAAGGCTATCCATCCTTGTGCCAGTCTAAAATTGCACACACGTCGTACCCCACTCCTGGTACCAAAAAATAAAAAAAAATAAAAATAAAATAAAATAAAATAAAATTGCACACATGCATGCTGTTCTAAGGACTTTGACTTTAACTTTAACTCAGTGAGTAGGGGAGCCATCACAAGGGTTTGAACAAAGGATTGACATAATCACAGTGCCTTCTAGACTCTATTGTTATGATCGGTCATAAGGAATGCCTAATAAAGGGCAGGGAACTTCTCCAATGAAAGTTGGAGAAAGAACTGATTAAGACCATAACTAAAGCTGCTCTACAAATTAAGAAGACCAGGGCACTGGAGAACTGGGCTGGTGGCTCTCCTTCCCCTCATCTAAAAAATTCCTCTAAATGTTTGGTTTTTATAGACAGGTAAAGAGAAAAAAAAGGGAAGGAGCCTGATAGTGTTTTTTGTTTTTTTGTTTGTTTGTTTGTTTGTTTGTTTTTTGAGGTACCAGGGCTGGGGACTGAACATGGGACTGCATAAGTGGGAAGCTGGTGCTCAACTACTGAGTCACAACAGCTCCCCTGAGTAGGTTTTTTCATTTGTTTGCTTGTTATTTGTTTTTGTTTTTAGGAACTGAACACGGGACCTCCCATATGGGAAGCAGTCACTCAACCGCTTGAGCCACATCTGCTCCCCAGCCTGATGGTTCTTGATACTGGATTCATGAAACAGGGTGCTGTGCGCTCACAGATGTTTTGTTATATTTTTGCAGTTGTTTTCTCATTAAACTTTGAACTTCCTCATTGAAAAAAAAAAATCAAAGCTTCAGCTCATCCATTGCAATGGCCAGGAACATCTTTATTTATAACTTATGGAATAAACACACAGAGGTTCAAAGAGGTCAAATGTCACAATGGAAGGATGCCCAGTTAGAACTACTCTTCAGAACATTACAGGATACAGTATAAGGTGAAAAACTCAAGAGAATACAAAGTCACAAAATGCACTTGAAGACTGAAGTTGTATTCAGCCAAGAGAGTAATGATCATTTTAATTTTGGCACAACTTTGGTTTATTTGAAGTAATTTCAAAAACCAGATTTGCACTGGATTTTTGGAAAGGCTTGAGTATATGCTCAGATTCATGGGGTTTCTGAACACAGTGTGCAACTCCTGCCCATTATTCAAGGATACGGAAGTTATGGACTCCACCACCCTGCCTTCCCAACTTTGTATTTATTTATTTTTTTTTAAGATTTATTTTATTTACTTATTTCTCCCCTTCTTGTTGTTTTGTGCTGTCTGTTCTCTTTGTGTTCGTGTCTGCTTGGTCTTCTTTTTAGGCGGTACCGGGAACCAATCCTGGGACCTTCCAGAGTGGAAAGAGGCTGCTCAATCTCTTGCACCACCTCAGCTCCCTGGTCTGCTGTGTCTCTTATTGTCTCTCCTCTGTGTCTTTTTTTGTTGCATCATCTTGCTGCACCAGCTCTCCGCACAGGGCAGCACTTCACACAGGCCTGCATGGGCCAGCTCTCTGCTCAGGCCAGCTTGCCTTACCAGGAGACCCCAGGAATCGAACCCTGGACCTCCTATATGGTAGACGGGAGCCCAATTGCTTGAGCCACATCCACCTCCCCCTTCCCAACTTCTTTTAAAAGCAGAGGTATAAAAGGGAATGGAGGGAAGCCGCCGTGGCTCAATTGTTTGGGCTCCCTTTTACCATATGGGAGGCCCCGGGTTTGATTCCCGGGGCCTCCTAGTGAAGGCAAGCCGGCCCGCGCAACTTGGTGAGCCGATGCAGCAAGATAGACTAAACAAAGGGAGACAAGCAGACCCAGAAAAACCCAAAAGCAAATGGACACAGCAAGCACAAGCAGCAAGGGGGGAATAAATAAATAAAAATAAAATCTTTTTTTTAAAAAAAGGGAATGGACACATTTTTCAACAAATAACTTTGGGTTTGTTTACTTATTTTAAAACATTGAGGAAGAATTTTATTTATCTTTTATGTTAATAGGACTTCCTACGAGGGGTGAAATATTATCTGAAAGAGTCCTCCTATAAGCTTTTGACTGAGCCTCCAAGAATAAATGCCCTATGCTGAGAATTTGGGGTTGGAAAAGCAGAAGAAAGCTCTAACAAAGACTGTGTTTCAAAGAACTTCAAAAATTATGAAAAACAATATCCTCAAAAACTTCCCTATTTCTTATGTATTTAGAGTTTCCGGATGGAATTCATTACCAATTGTTCCTTCTGTCTGGCTAAACACCCAAATCCCAGGTGGTAGCTTATGCAGTTTCAACCTCATCTTCTTTCTGTTTGGAATTTTGAAGAAATCCAAAATTCATACCCAAATTGAGAATTGGTATTGTTATTCTAAGAATGGTGTGTGTCTGTGTATGCATGGTATGGAAGAAAGGAAATGAGTTACAATATGATATTCTAATTCTACTACCCAGGTGACCTTGAGAACCAAGATACTTTCTGTGGGTCCAGGGGACTACAGTTGCTAGGGGAAAAAAGTTTAGATAAACACACCGTGGTGTTTTTACCACTTCCTTAGCAAGGCTAGGATCTTAGAAAATTTTAACTCCCATTTCCCTTCTCCTGCCTTTTGTGTATTATCATCATGCATTTTAAATTAAGCTTAGAAACAAAGACCAATTCAGTAGCCATAAGTATCCCTAACACTGTTGTCTTCAAATACATAAAAAAAACCAGGGCTGCTTGGAGAAACAGCTGATTCCAGGACTGAGGCAGGAAATGTGCAAAATGAGCAGGAGCATCTTGTCATAACAGATAGCAAAGAAAAATGGGAAGCTGATGTGCCTCAGTGATTGGGCTCCCGTCTACCATACAGGAGGTCCAGGGTTCGATTCCCAGGGCCTCCTGGCGAAGGCAAGCTGGACTGCGCTGAGAGCTGGCCCACGCAGTGAGCTGGCCCACACAGGAGTGCTGACCCATGCAGGAGAGCTGGCCTGTGCAGAGTGCTGGCGCAGCAAGATGACGCAACAAGGAGACACAGAGGAGAGACAATAAGAGATACAGCAGACCAGGGAGCTGAAGTGACGCAAGAGATTGAGCGCCTCTCTCCCACTCCCAAGGTCCCAGGATTGGTTCCTGGTGCCGCCTAAAGAAAAGACAAGCAGACACAGAACACACAGCAAATGGACACAAAAAGCAGACAATGGGGGGAGGGGTAATAAATAAATAAATCTTTAAAAAAAACTGTCAAAAATGATTAGGGGTAAACGGATGTGGCTCAAGCAATTGAGCTCCTGCCTACCACATGGGAAGTCTGTGGTTAGGTTCCTGGTGCCTCCTAAAGAAGAGAGCGAGCTGGAGCAACAGGCAGTCACAGCAAGCTGACGCAACAAGATGATGCAACAAGAGACACAAGAGGAAAAACATAATGAGAGACACAACAAAGCAAGGAGAAGAGATTCCCGGTGCCTCCTGAAGAAGACAAGCAAGACAGCAAGCTGACACGACGGGCAGGCACAGCAAGCTGATGCAACAAGAGATACAAGAAGAAAAACATAATGAGAGAGACAACAAGAGCAAGAAATGGAGATGGCTTAAATGATTAGGCGCCTCCCTCCCACATCGGAGGTCCCGGGTTCAGTTCCCAATGCCTCCTAAAGAAACAAAGAAGACGAACAGACACAGCAAGTGTAAACAACGAGGGGGTGGGGAGAAATAAATAAATAAAATAAATCTTAAAAACAAAAACAAAAAACCCTAATAGGGCTGTGCCAAAAGGAATTGGGGAAAAACCTCAGAGGCGGCCACTGGTTCAAGATGGAATAAAATGAGCATCAAAAATAACTGCAGTGGATTGAAAAATGCTAAGTATGTTTAAATCCATGAGTCCATAATGATTAAAAATATTTTTTTAGGGAAGCGGGTGTGGCTCAGTGGATAGAGCCCCCGTTTACCATATGGGAGGCCCGGGTTCGCGTCCCGAGGCCTCCTTGTGAAGGCACGCCGGCCTGAGCGGTGCAGTGGGCTGATGCAGCAACCTCATGGCAGGAAGCGGGTGTGGCGCAATGGACAGAGCACCCGTTTACCATATGAGAGGCCCCGGGTTCGCTTCCCGTCGCCTCCTTGTGAGGGCAGGCCAGCTCGCGCGGCGCCGTGGGCTGATGTGGCAAGACCTCACAGCAAGGGGGAGATAAGCAGACACAGAGAAGACACCCAGCGAATGGACACAGCAGCACAAGCAGCAAGGGGGGGATAAATAAATAAAATAAATAAATCTTTAAAAAAATATACATATATATATATTTTTAAAAAACCCTAATCTTTGGAGGATGCTAGGTAAAAAACTGTTTATTTTGCAAACTGGTAAATAAAGGCAAGAATCAAACATCTGTCTTGTATTTCATATACAAACTATACCTTTGGGTAAACAAACAGTAAATGAGGCTAAGTTTCTCTTTACAGTAGTATGTAAATAAATGCACCAAGAAGGGGGCGGATGTGGCTGAAATGGTTGGGCATCCATTTCCCATATGGAGGGACCTGGGTTCAATCCCCGGGACCTCCCGATAAAATAAAAAAGAAAAATATAGAATGTGCACAGGTGAGCTGCCCAGGCCCCGCCTAACGATGCAGCAAGATGACGTAAGAGGAGAGAGATGCAGGGGAGAGCCAAGACTAGATGCACCGAAAAACCAGGAACTGAGGTGGCGCAGGTGGCAGAATGCCTCTCTCCCTCATGGGAGGGTCCCAGGATCGAATCCCGGTGAAGACAGGAGGAAAAGGATGAGAGGAGAGGGCAGGAAACAGATGCAGAGAATTGTCCAATGAATGGACACAAAAACAGCAAAAACCAGTGGGGAGGTGTTTAAAATGTATAAAAAGTAAATAAATAAAAAAAACAAAAAAATTCACCAAGAAGATGTGATAGCCTTGAATATTACCATTTTGCAACCCCCAATAAGGAACTAGGTATTGAACACCTATGGCTGCTAATATCACTGACCGTCAGACATATGCCTTTTGATGTATGCACCACCACCTATGAAGCGGTCTTGCGGAAAAAAAAAAATCAAACCTATATCTGTTTATACCTCTAGGTCTAACTACCAATTTATAGGAAATACAGAGGACTGAGGATCATGCTAAACTACACAATAGGAAATGTAATCAGTAAAATCCTAACTTTGGGAAAGAAGGATAAATGATCCAGCTTCTTCAACAAATAAATTTCAAGGGGTTAGGAAAAAAAGGAGATCAATTGGGTACCCACAGATTAAGAGAACTAAAATGCATTATAAAAATAAATAGGCAGGGGAGTGGCTGTAGCTCAAGCAGTTGAGCACCCACCTTCCAAATGGGAGGTACCGGGCTTGGTTCCCAGTGCCGCCTAAAGAAGACAAACAATGAGCAGACATTGAACAAAACAAACGAGCAGACATCGAGCAAAAATATCGAGCAAAAACAATGTGCAAAAACAGATGAGAGAGCCATCTGGGGAGGAATAAATAGGCAAAAATTAAAAATTAATAAAATAAAAAATAAGCAAAGCTAAACTATAGTGTTTAGGGATTTACATTTGCGTAATACTATCAGAAGAAGAAAGACAATGATCACCACAGTGAGAACAGGGTTAAGTGTTTGGGGGGTACACATGGAGGGTGTCTGGGGTAGTCAGCCAGGTTCCCTCTCCTGACATGGATGCCAGCTGCAAAGGGATTTGCCTTAGAATATTTCATTAAGCTGTATATTTCTTTCACGTGGTTTTCTGTAATTGTGTTATATTTAGCAGTTAAAAAAAAAAAAAATCATACCGAAATTGGTGCTCTCATCTCAAAGCTTTTCCCTGTGTACAAGGTCTAATACATCCTTGACTGAGAAGAATGTGTTTCTCATTTCTTTGATGAGGAAAGTGTGAGGAGAAAAAATGTCAAAAGGATAGAAGAAGGATGCAGAAATAAACGTTTGGGAAATGACAAATGCCACATTTGTGTATCTATCTGTCCGAGAGAGAATTAGAAATAGGGTTTATCTGAGAATTTTCATATAAAACATGTGCCTAGGGAGGTAATATCAAGTTTCAGTGTCTGACAGGCTTGTTAAGTGTTCTCAGATTACACGTGTCCAGCAGGTCTTATAAATGTTGGTGACCAAAGAGGGGGGCAGGGTACAGGGAAGCACTGGCTACACCTCTCCTCTTAAGGCTGATGTGTGCAGTGCTGGTATTTCAGATTCCCCAACCAAGAGAACCTCTGTAGGCACTTGCAGATATACAAGAAGTAAAACCCTGTATTCTGGCTTGAGTTTCAAAGGTAAAAGTTGAAATGCTGGCAATCCTGTGTGTACACAACAGGGCATCATTTAGAGGGACTCTTCTAAGGCCAGCGCAGCACACTCTTAGAATGTGGCTAATTGGAATCTACAATACTCATTGGCGTTTGAGCAAGATGCGCATCAATACCACCCCGGTGAACCCCAAAGATAGTATTATCTTTTAACCCAGAGGGCTAGAGTAAGGGTAACAGCCCAGGACTCACAATTTCAAAATGTCATCGAAACTTAGATGTATAGTTAAAGACTGCCGGATTATGACGACCATTCGATTGATGAGGACTTTACATTCATTGCTGCATATTCCATGAAGTTTGTGTCACAGTTAAACTGCTTTCCCTTTTCTTACATTTTTATAGTTTATGTATCCCTGATTTTATTAAAGATTACTACATGTTGGTAGGTGATACTGTATATTTAGCTTCAATAAAAATTCAAATTTCTTTTATTTTCAACTTTAATTTCTTGACCGTGGACTTAATTTCATATTGAGCCCTTCAAACATGAAATATTAAGTTACATTCTTAATTATTGTAATAATTAGTGAAGCCCTAATATCTGTATTGATATTTTTAATTTCACAAAAATAATGTTCTTGTCTTACACTACTTTATTTCTTAGCTGTTCAACTGTCACTGCTGTAACTAAAGCACCTGTAAAATATTTAATATTCTGAAGTACATTGAGTCTATCCTCTGTACACTGACCCTAAATGATAATCTGTGAACAAATGGTAAAAACAAAAACAAAAAAAAATTTGTTTTAATAAACCTCAAGAAAGATGAGATCTTTAGTATGTTGAGACTAAGAGCCAAAAATGTTCCTGGAAGTCCCCTAGCAGACTTCTTCTCATGTCTTTAGACATTAGAATTTCCTCATACACACTCCTAAGCCAAAGGCTGGCAAGGAGGATGGAATAACCACATCTAGCCTAGACCAAGATTCAAGGGCATGCCTTCCTAATATACAAAAATATCTGAATCTGCATCAAGAAGGCCTAGAACCAAGACTTCAACACCATCCCCCAAGCCTAGTCAATGTTTCTTCTCTCTTATTAGTTCTCTTCCCTCACAGCAGCTTAGTCCCCATAGCAGGGAAGTTGGCCAACCACAGCTCTGGACTCCTACTGGCCGACTGGCTTTAGTGCCCCGTAGGGAGAGAGCCAAGGTATCAGCACAGATGAGGTCTTTGGGGGAACTGCTTCGACACAGACAGAACCCCCAAGGTGTGTGCTATGACCTAAGGAATGAAGCTGTCTTTATAATGTCAGACATCTTCAGACTAATGAAACAGGTGATCTGGGCTGTCTTCTGGGGGAGAGAGGGAGGGAGGAAAGATGGGGGAGGGGGGAGGGGGGACTGTTTGGGGGACACACTGATCCAGCACCTAAACCCTACCACAAGAATGTAAAAACAAATGCTAATGTGCCTTTAAGCTGTCAAGTACCCTAGAAGTTGACAGTTTCAGTAGCAGCTAGAAAACTAAAAGTAAATTTGTGAGAAACAGGTAATTTTAAAAACTTGGACACTCAAAGTCATCTTAATGAGTCGTGTTTAAAATCATCTCCACAATTTTCATTATTTTGTAAAATAGTGCTCACCCTCCAAAAGCAATGATATTTTTCATTCTTATTACAGTGATTTGGAACTTGGGATAATTCTAACAGAAATTTGTTTACCTTACTTTCTTCCATGTACAAATCAATAGCAAACAAGAATCTTATAGAAAAGAGAAGCAGCAAATTAAGTGCTTTAAATCACAAACTATTTTCAAGACCCCTCAGGTACTTCTGGAATGCTTTTCTATAAAAATAATCCATACCATCACTGTCAAAAAAAAGCATGCTGGTGGAAACAACCCAAGTGTCCATCGACAGATGAATGGATAAACAAAATGCAGTGTATACATACATTGCAATATCATTCAGCCATAAAATAAATGAAGTACTGATACATGCTACAACGTGGAAGAACCTTGAAAACATTATGCTAAGTGAAATAAGCCAGACACCAAAGAACAAATATTGTATAACTCCACTTATATGAAATAGCTAGAATAAGCAAATTCATTCAAGGCAGAAAGTAGATTAGAAGTTACCAGGAAGGGGGCAAATGTGGCTCAAATGGTTGGGTGTCCGTCTCCCATATGGAGGGACCTGGGTTCGATCCCTGGGACCTCCCGGTTAAAAAAAAAATAAAAAATAAGAAGTTACCAGGAAGGGAGCAGATGTGGCTCAAGCAGTTGAGTGCCTGCTTCCCATATGGGGGGCCCGGGTTTGGTTCCCAGTGCCTCCTAAAAAAAACAGAAAAAAAAACAAGCAAAACAAACGAAAAAACAAACTCAGGGGAGCCTATGTGGCCCAGTGGTTGAGCGCTGGCTTCCCACATACGAAGTCCCCCCTCTAAAAAAAAGTTACGAGGGGATCAGGGGAGAGAGAATGGGAAGTTATTGCTTAATGGGTGCAGAGTTTCTGTTTTGAGTGATGACAAATTTTTGGTAATGAATGGTGGTGATAGCACAACATTGAAATGTAATTAATGCCACTGAATTATACTTAAAAATGGTTTAAAAAGGCAAAATCTGTGGTATATTAATATGTTACCACAATAAAAAGAAATTTTAAATATATTTTTTTAAAGTGTGCTGGATATACATATGTACGAAATGCTGGACCTTGAGAATTCTATAAAGATGTGGTCCATGATCTCAGTTTTAGCCAGGAGATACACTGTGCACATATAGATGATAAACTCTGTAAGTGTATCAATGGCAGTTTTACTATGGCTGTAACTGTCAGGAGAGAAATCCCAGAGAAGGTTTGCCTTGAGTCAGGATTTTACAGGACTTAGATAAGCTAAAAGGAGGAAATGGTGCTAGCAATTGTTCTCATGTATTCCATAAAGCAGATCTCTAAAGCACTACTGGGCAACATATTACTGGTCTATCACTACTTGCTGAATGTTCTTGAGAACAATTAAATATCTCTTTTGAAACTGTCTAATTCAGTTATTTCACTAATTCAGACTGTTCCTTCAACTCAATTGTTCAAATTCAAGCATGTATACATTCAAGCACGTTTGATCATGTATACAGTGATTTATTTTTATTGAAAATACAAACAATAAAATTTTAAAATAAATTAAAACTCATTATCCCCAAACACTAACACAATGAATTTCAATTCTGAATATTACCTTCCACATGCAAAAAATGTTATAAACTCACAACCACAGTATACATACTATTTTGTATTGTGCTTATTTTACTTACCATAGCATAGACATGTCCATGTTTCTACATCATTTCCAAATAATTATTTTAATGACAGTATAATACTTCCTATTTTTATTAGCCCACTTCTTTGACATGTAGTCTATTTCCATTTTTTGCTATTATAAAACATACAGACATAAAAATTTTCATGTATTTACCATTTTTGCTTTTGAATTATTCCTTTATGTTAAAACACCAGGAGTAGAAAGGGGAAAAGGACATGGTCATTTTTATGGTTCTTGCTATGTTGTACCATATTGCATTCCCAAAGGGTTGTACCTATTTAAAATACCATCTGAATGAATTCCTTCAACTGTTTCTTTCCAAAATTAAAAAAATATACATATCACAAGTGTTAGGTAGCTTTAAACTTCAATATTCAAAGTTAAAAATAATTATTGTCGCTTTTAAAAAAAATGAAAGGTTGGAATAGAGGGCCTTGCAAATTACTAAAAGTTTAGATGAGTTCACTTAAGCAATGCTATAGCACACTTGGAAAGTGGTATTGCAGGCACACTGGGTAAATGGACAGAAGTGTTTCTGGCCCAGAGGCTCCAGCCCTGCAGGCCCCCAAGGGTTGAAGTGATCCATGTCTAGGCAAATCTATGACACACAGTGCCAGTGCACATGGGTTGGGAAGCTCTAAATCAAAAAGAGATTAAATGACTCAACCTAAGTCACAGATGCAGTTAGTGGCAGAGCTGGGAACTGAACTCAAATTTCTTGACTTTCTTCAACGTATTTTCTATCATATCACAACTGTTTTGCATGCTTTCTAGCTCTAAAATTCAATGTTATATGCAGACGTGTATCTATAATTAAGAATAAAGAATTTTCTAACATGCTTAAACTAAAGGCACCTAAACTAGCAGTTTACATCAAAGATGAAAATTAAAAATAGCATTTAGCATTAGCAAATATATGACTGTTTTCTCTGCAATTTTTCAACTTGCTACTCTTTGAAACTGCATTTGTAAATCCTTTGAGCAGTAATGATCTTTGCACAGTTTTTTGTATATCTGATAGTCAGCAAATAAAGAATAACAATAAATTATGTACACTACAAAGGAAAAAAGCTAGACTTAAAGTAAGTCCTCATTCTAACAGTACTAAAGGTGAAAAATGTTGATATTATAGAGGTAGAAAAAAGATTCCCTCTTTAAATTTCAAATTCCTGCTCACTAAATGGAACCAGAATATACACTGCTTGTGACATTACAGAGTCACAAGAGACGTTTCAGTCCATAAAATGATTTTGACCTACACCCAGTGTTGATGCTACCAGGAGGAAAAGATTCATCACAAAGGTATTTCACCTTTCACCAAGAATCCAATGTTCTGTATTAACTTTGAAAAGCAGAGATTTTAGGGGATAACTCCACTGATTCAACTGTATAATTACATAAGTTTTTTTAATGATGAATTACAGGGTTTGGGGGTAATGTGAGGATTAGGAATTAAAATTTACTAATGCCCAGTCAGAACAAGTAAGGGACTCCAAACCCTGACTTCTTTTATGCTACACACCAATCAGTGACTATTCAATTGTTTGTGTGGATTTGGTCAGACATTATACACACAAACACATCCGTGGGACCGCATGGCACTTGGGAGATTACCCACTATTTCCCACTTATTAAGGTCTGGATCATATTTCTCAATGCTCTGAAGATAGGTTCCCTTCGAGTAGGAATATCCTCCAGTGACATAAATACATCCATTCATGATGACAGCACCGCATTCCATCCTCCTCTCCATCATGGGAGCTATCTCTCTCCATTCATTTTGTTCAGGGTCATAGCACTCCGCGATTGTAGTTTGTCCACCGACTAGATAGAGCTTATTTTCAAATGGAACCGAACACAATCCATATTCTTTTAAAAAGAAAAAAAGAGCAAAATCATATTAGGATAACAAGACATAAGAGATACCAAAGCATGATGATGTAATAATCCTCTACAATTTAGCATACAAGAATAAGGTAGGGTGAATAGCCAAAATCATCTTGAAAAAGAAGAACAAAGTTGGAGGTTACACTTCACGATATCAAAACTTACCATAAAGGTACAGTAATCAAATCGGTGTAGTACTGGCATAAGGACAGATATATAGATCAATGGAATTGAATTGAAATTTCAGAAATAAACATTCACATCTATGGCCAATTGATTTTTTTTTTTTAAATCAATTTTATTGATACATATTAATAAAGCATACAATTTATCCAAAGTGTACATTCAATGGTATTTGGTATAATCACATAGTTGTGCATTTATCACTTCAATCATTATTAAAGCATTTTCACTATTTCAATAATAACAAACAAAAAACAGACAAACAAGAAAACTCCTCACCTCTCAATCTCTCTGTTTCCCCTGCTGAACATAGCTGCTATTTCTGGCTATTCTTGCACAATTATTTATTTGTTTATTAAGCAGTT
>JAQZBX010043456.1:0-21672 GCA_029593785.1 Cabassous unicinctus | reverse complement strand
TTTTTTTTTTGGAGGGGGAGTCAATTTAACCCTCCTCCACTGTGAGGTTAGCATAATGTCCTTTAGACAGCAAAACTACGCATGGAAAGATGAATATTTCTAAAATACCTAGGAATGGCTTTTGAGATATGAAACAGGAGCCGCTTCACTAGATTTGAAATACTGTGTTCTATACATCATTATTCTCTATTACTCTTTTAAATGGCAAGATACAGTGAGTAGAAAGAACATGTGGTGGGTTGCCAGACAGGCCTGCCAGTTACCAAGTACGTGATCAGGCAAGTTATATAATCCTCTGAGATTCACATTCCTTACCATTGAAAACAAAATAATAATACCTATACTGAAGAGTTGGTGAGAAGATTAAATGAAATTATATATATATATGTGGCACATGCACAAGAATTCCCCAGCCCATGCAGAGTTCTCAATAATGGTAACTATGGGTATCACTGACAAATGTCTCCAAAATCATTTTCAAAAATGTGAATGGTCAAATAATGATCTGAAACATTTTTTTTTATTTCAACATGAATTATTGATGTGTAGAACCACATTTTGTGAATCCTAATGGCTATTGGTCAATTATGTAATAAATTGGCTAAGAGAAATTCCAGTGATGAGGCTATTTTGATCAGTCAAGTGCAATACGCTGGCTATAAGAATGCTGAGAAGCCACTTTCCACCCCAAATCAATTGTCCCCAGATCAATCAATCATTTTAAAGAGTCATGCTTCCTCTGAATAACGTATGGCAAAAGGGAGGGTGTCCTTTTATTTTCATATATATCCATTTAACTTGCTCACATCATATATGCTAAATAATACCATTGAGGAAAATAAAGCAGGGGAAAGGGGGAATGTTATTTAAAATAGGGTAGTCAGTGAAAGCCTTAGTATTAAAGCAATGTTTTTGCAAAACCTGAAAAATGTGAGAAGGCTAGCCATGTGCATATCTGGAAAGAAATATGGCCAAGGCAACAGCCATTGCAAAAGCTGGTGCAAAATCTCTGAGGTAGAAATGTGCTTGCTCTGGTCAAAAAAAACAAGGACAGTGGTTGGAGCCAAACTGTTGGTCAAGCTGATGTGAGAGGAAGCAAGGCCCAGCTCTCACAGGACCTGCTGTAAGCACTGGCTCTTACTTCACACGAGATGGGGAGCCGCTAGAAGTTTCCCTTGAAATAGTAACATGATGGGCATGTCATTTAAAAGAATCACTTTGGCCTCTCTGAGGAGATAGAGTGTAGGACGCAAGAGTGAAAGCAGAAAGACCAGGTTAGGAGGATTTTATTGGTAAAAGCCCAGGCAAAAGACAGGGAGGGGAGCAGGGGAGTGATGAAGAGTGTTTGGATTATAGATAAATCTGATGGGACTTGTAGACAGATTAGATGTGGGATATGCAAGAAATCAAGATAAATCCAAGATTTTTTTCTGAGCAACTTAAAGGAAGAGGTAGTTATTTTATTCATAGTGGGAAGGCTGGTGAAAAATTTGGAGGGATGGTCAAGAGTTCAGTTTGGGACATGTTGAATTTGAGATGTGTATTAGGTAGCCATATACTTAAAGGGATTTAGATATTCAAGTATGGATTCTAGGGGTGAGGTACTGACTAGAGATACAAATTTGGGAATCAACAGCATGTAGATGATATTTAAAATCCTGAGAATAGAAAAGAGGCACTAGGGAGTGGTAAATACAAGGAACATTGTTTCTTGGAATACTCAAAAGTTTAGGATTTCGGAAATAAGAAGTAGTGGCCAGTGAGAGAGAAATTATATTAGGAGTTTCATGGTATCTCAGAAGCCAGTGAAAAAAATTATATCAAGGGAAAAGGCTCAATTACTGAGTCAATGCTGCATATAGGTCAAGAAAGGTGTGCACTGTGAATTCACTCTTAGATTTACCAGTGTGGAGGTCATTACTGACCTTGACAGGAGCAGTTTCAGCAGAGTAGTAGAGAAGAAAACCGATTTAGAAGAGATTCAAGAGAAAAGAGGAGAAAGGAAGTTGGAGATAGCAAGTATTGACAACTATTTCTAGGTGTTTTGCTGCAAAGGGAGGCTAAGAAATGAAGCCATGGCTGGAGGAGAAAGAGAGGTTAAGAGAGGGTTTGTTTGTTGCTTGCCTTGGTGTTATAGTGGTTACTGTATTTGTTTCAGGATGTTTTTGTTCTATTTTTAAGAGAGAGAACAATCTCTCCCTTCCCGATTTCTTCCCTATGTCCTGTGGGCATCGTTACAGTGTTGAGTTGGAGGATGGAATTAATAGAAGGGGACTTGGAAAGCTTTTCACAAATAAAATCTTTGTAAAAATCTCTCTTTCTAAATAAGTCTAGGCTGAAAACATTTCCTGACTCCCATGTGAAAGGAAAGCCATTAACACTTAAATCGTTCTTGGAGAGCAGGTGTAGCTCAGTGGTTGAGCACCTGCTTCACACGTATGAGGTCCTGGGTTCAATCCCAGGTACCTCCTAAAAAGAAAACAAAGAAGACTTAAAACGTTTCAAGATTCTCTTCATCATTGGGATCTCTCTCACGTATCATAGAAACTGCAAATATTGTGGAAATATCTATAGATGACCTATATTTGACTAAACAGTGTTATCTGGAATCTTTTTGTTTTGATTTAGAATCTTCTGAATGAGAAAAATGCTTGTTTTGGTGTATAACAATAACTGGTCCTTTAATCTGTGCCTCCTTGTCATCAGATCTAGGGGACCTGTTGGTCCTGATGGCTCAGAAGTGCTGACTTCCATATAACCAAACCTGACCCTGTTACTTACAATTTTATTTTTTTAAAAAATCATTCAAACTCTGTTGCAAATATTGCAATGGAATTCCCTGGACCCATAAAAGAAAAAAAGATTTAAATAATTTTTCATTTGTGCCCAGCTACCTCACAATTTGCTAACTTTTGGAATTTTATAATGTCAATAGAAGCAGTTAATAGAATTAGAATAAATGGACTGCATGTTTTACTCAATTATAGATGTTTCAGGGTCAATGCAAAAATTATTTCATTGCTCCCAAACTTGATGACACCAGTTATAAATGCATTTATAATATGTAATAATGTAATGCAATTAAATAATAGAATTTAATTGTATAATAATGCCATTAAATATTTTATAAACTTATGAAATATAAGCATGAGAGAAGGTGAACGTTTCCAGGAAAATTAAGCTGAATGATTTGGAAAGAAAAAATATAAACTATTAATAATTTGTTGTCAAATTAAATACGGTAAGATATCTTAAAATGAATTGGAAAAATCAGTCATAAAGCATAGGAGGATTCTGAAATCAGCATTCTTTACTAGTATTTTAAATTCTCACTCCACTTTAAAGGAAAATCATGAACAGTACCTTATATATTTATGGCCAATAAAAAGACAATCTGAATCTTCAGTCATAAGTCTCAGATTTAGATAATGCTCTTGCCTCATTATCGAAAAATTGGTGAATAGATATACATTGTATGTTTTTAAAATGTAAATAATTAATCTCTGTATTTATCCATTTTTTATTTCCTGCTTTAACCACTGTTTTTATTAACTGAGCATCTTCCTGCCTCAATCATGTGAAATTTTTTGCTCTATTTTTCAACTAAATTATTTTTTTAATATCCCTGTGGCTTTTAAATATATAGGTAAGTCAACCTTATGTTCAGTTTTGCATTAAATTCTATTCAATTCACCTTATATCCTAAGTATATTTTCCATACTATTACAAGTTCTATAGATGATATTAAGAATATTTAACAACCAGTATTACAGGAGCCAAACCAATTAAAATGGACCACTGATCAATCAGCATGTAAGCCAGTCATATTCAACCTGTATAGTATATGTATGTACACAACCATTGTTTTAATGATTGAACCATCTTTCAATTGGATGGGCCATATTTTTCTTCACCACACCATTACTCTTAGACTTGAAGATTGTTCTATTTTTCTTTAATAATAACATTTTTTGCAACAAAAATACTTTTATCAATAACTTTCTATTTTCTTCTGAATAGAAAATCCATTCTTTTCTTTATGAGAAGAAAAGAAGAAATGAAGATAGTGTTTATTGCCAATCACTGCATGGCCTTTTTGCTTACTTTCCTACTGTCTTGCTATTTGGCTATTTCTTGAATTCTTTGCTTCAGAAAGTATTTTAAATGCATTGAATGATTCAAATAAACCCCTTTACTTTTACTAAATTGAAATTGTATTCTCTAAAATCCAGATATATATATTTAGCAGCATTCCAGTCTGACTAGCTACACTTTGCAAAATTCTCCAGATAATTCTTCAATTTCACTATGCTTTGGCTACGAAGAATAAGAAAAATGAAGTAATTTTCCAAAAAAAAAAATTGAAACAGAATGCAAAAAACATACTTCTTAATATTCCTGCTGTCTATGTTTGAATTTTGTGTGAAACTAAATGTATTGCCATTTGAAAGAACTAATGGCAATATACCGAAATTTGCCTCAAGTCATCCCAGAGTACTCAATAAAAATTCTGTTTTAGAGGAACTGAGTATTATTGAGATTGATAATCTCCCAGAATATACAGAATGTGCCTGATTGTTCTTCAATGTATAAATAACATTTTAGAATTCATTCCTAAAACATTTAGATAATTAAGCATTAAACACTATTGTGGAATTTTTTCCTACCAAGCATACTTAATCCATGGTGCATGTAATGGTTAAACAGCTCATTAATTTTGAATGTATTAAACACAACAGATTAAGACATGAGCTTCTTGAAAGCACCTAAATTTCATACTTTCTTTGGAAGTTCATGCAAAGCATACTTGGCATTTTTAAAAAGTTTTTCTGTTGAAAATTTATGAACCAAATAAGATGGAAAATTTTCAACTATCAGCAAACTAATTAAATAGGACATCATCAACATGGTGATATAAGGAATCTTCTGAAAAACCTCTCCAGAGATTAAGTGACTATAAGGATAAATTCCACTTGTTTAGAACTCTGGAGGCTGGTAGAGCCTGGAGAAGGACTTCACAATTGCTGAATCAAGAAAGAGAGAAATATCAGGTAGGAAAATTCCCCATCAAAAACCAGCTGGTCCTCCTCCCTTCTCCCTCACTTAGTTCCATTCAAAGCTTGGGAATTCTTCAGAAGCAGCAGCCCCGGTGCCTTCCACCAGGGATGCAGACTACAGAGGAACACACAAAAGTGGGAGTTACAATCCCACGCATACCGAGGTACAGGGACCCAAGTCTGCAGAGACCCAGGGCAGAAAACAAGCCACTGAGGACTGCTGCATACAAAAGTGCCCTTGGGTTGGGGTGGAAGGGTAGGGAGAAGAGAAAAACTGCAGCAGAACTGCAGTGGCTAAGTGCACACACTCAAACCTGCTGGGGAACTCCCTAAACTCAAAATGGACTTTTCTGGAATGACCCAACTTTCTGGATTGACGCCATCTGGCTCCCCACAGTGGGGTACCATAAAGGGGAAGATACGGAAGGCAGAAAAGCCCACAGAGAGAAAAAAAGGGGGAAAGGTTTAAACTTTCAGTCCCAGAACTGAAAAGGGTAGGGGAAATAGGCAATTGAGTGAGGGAGAGAATTTAAACTAATCATAGGAGCTGGGGGGAAAATTCTGCACAAAAGCAAATAGAACAGATCGAGATTTCTGGAGAATGAAGAGAGGAAAGGAAGATTTCTCCTGGACACAAAACAATGGCACAAAAGTGCAATCTTAAAAATCGTACCATATATCAAGGGCAAAAATCAGATGAAGACGAGCTGAAAAAATCTGATCAATTAAAATCAGGCTATTCTAAGGGTCCAGAATAAGTTGTACCAAGCATCAAAGAAGAGCCTCAACACAAAGCCAATTAAGAATAAAACCCTAGACAAGAGGGAGAAACTGACCTTCAGAGTTAACTCATCAATATAATCCAACAGGTAGACATGAGCAAAAAATTACAAGCCATACTGTGATGGTTAGGCTAATGTGTCAACTCGGCCAGGTAATGGTTCCCAGTTGTTTGATCAAGCACTCACTGGGCTAATTGTAATACAAGGACATTTCATGGACTTTAATTATCAGTGAGTTGATTGCATAGATGGCTGGTTATATCTACAATCAACTGAGGAGATTGCCGTCAGCAACGAGTAAGGTCTCATCCAATCAGCTGAAGGCCTTAAAAGGAGAAGTGATTTCAGCATTCAAGGAGAGAATCCCCATCTCTACTTCATATAGCCAGCTTTTCCTGAGGAATTCCATGAGGAACTTCATCTGAGTCCCTGGCTTGCAGCCTGCCCTAAGGAATTTAGACTTGCACATCCCCATGCTCATGTGAGACAATTTTATAAAATCTCATACTATTTACAGATATTTCCTGTTGTTCTGTTTCCCTAGAGAACCCTGACTAATACACATATACTAAGAAATAGGAAGATAAGGCTTAGTCAAGGGAACAAATTAAAATTACAGAGGAGACAAAGAATTTGCAACAACTAATCAAAGAAGTTCAAACAAATCTCCAAAATCAATTCAAGAAGATGAAGGAAAATATGCATAAAGGAATAAAGGATATTAAGAAAACAATGTGTAAGCATAAAGAAGAATTTGAAAGTATAAATAGAAACATAACAGAAATTATAGGGATAAAAGGCATAATAGTAGATATTAAAAATAACACTAGAGGCATACAACAGAAGATTTGAAAAGGCAGAAGAAAAAATCAACAAACTAGAAGACAGGACAATTGTGGGGCATTTCAGTGACAGCACAAAGTACAAAAACATACACATAGGGGAAGCGGGTGTGGCTCAATCGATAGAGCTCCCGTTTGCCATATGGGAGGCCCCGGGTTCGCTTCCCGGGGCCTCCTTGTGAGGGCAGGCCGACTGGCCCACGAGGCGTGGTGGGCTGATGCAGCAGGACCTCACAGCAAGGGGGAGATAAGCAGACACGGAAGAAACGCACAGCGAATGGACACAGCAAACACAAGCAGCAAGGGGGGGATAAATAAATAAATAAATAAATCTTTAAAAAAAAAACAAAAACAACAACAACAAAAAAACATACACATAATGGGTGTCACAGAAGAAGAGAAGGGAAATGGGGGAAAGAATATATGAGAAAATAATGGGCTAAAATTTCCCAACTATTATGAAAGACATAAATATACATGTCCAAGAAGTGCAATGTACTCTAAACAGACTAAATCCTAATAGACCTACTCTGAGACACATACTAACCAGAATGTCAAATGCCAAAGATAAGGAGAGAATTCTGAAAGTAGTAAGAGAACTCTCATTGAACATTACTGGAAGTTCTAACCAGAGCAGTTAGGCAAGAAAAAGAAATAAAAGGCATCCAAATTAGAAAGGAAGAAGTAAATCATTTACTATTTACAGATGACATGATCCTATATACATATAAAGTCCTGAGAAATGTATAACAAAGCTATTACAGCTAATAAACATTTCAGAAAGTTGGTAGGATACAAGTTCAACACGCAAAAATCAGTAGTGTTTCTATATTCTAGTAAAGAGCAAGCTGAGAAGGAAGTCAAGGAAAACAATCCATTTACAATAGCAACTAAAGAATAAAATATCTAGGAATAAATTTAACCATTTATGTAAAGGATTTGTACAAAGAAAACTATAAAACATTGCTAAGTATATCAAAGAAGATATAAATAAACGGAAGGTCATTCCATGTTCATAGATTTGAAGACCAAGTATTGTTAAGATATCAATTCTACCCAAAATTATTTACAGATTCAATGCAATGCCAATCAATATTGGATTCAACAGCCTTCTTTGTAGAAACAGCAAAGTCAAATATCAAGTTTATTTGGAAGGGTAAAGGGCTCAGAATAGCCTAAAACATCTTGTTAAAAAAAACAAAGTTGAAAGACTCACACGCCCTGACTTTAAAACATTTTATAAAGCTACAGTAGACAAAACAACATGGCACTGGCACAAAGATAAATATTAACTAATGGAATGGAACTAAGGGTTCAGAAATAGATCCTTACATCTATGGACAAGTGATTTTTGACAAGACTGCCAAGCCCACTCAACTGATAAAGAATAATAGTCTTTTCTACAAATGGTTCTGGGAAAATTGGATAGCTGTATGCAAAAGAATGAAAGAGGGGCCCTATCTCACACAATATACAAAAATTAGCTCAAAAGAGATCAAAAACCTGAATATAAGAACTTGGAATATAAAACTCCTAGAATAAAATGTAGGGAAGCATCTTCAGGATATTGTGTTAGGCAATGGTTCCTTTGAGTTTATACCCAAAGCACAAGAAACAAAAGAAAATATAGATAAATGGGACTTCCTCAAAATTAAAAACTTTTCATTATTCCAATAATAATAATAATAATAATAATCATGCTCTAAAAGTGATTGAAGTGATAAATACACAACTATGTGATGATACCAAATACCATTATTTGGACAGTTTGGATGGATTTATGTTTTATTAATATGTATCAATAAAATTGAAAAAAATTAAAAACTGCTGTTCCTCACAGGACTTTGTCACAAAATATATTTGTATACCGATGTTCATAGTGGCATCATTGACAATTGCCAAAAGATGGAAGCAACCAAAGTGTCATCAACTGATGAATGGATAAACAAAATGTGGTATATACATAAAATCAAATATTATTCAGCCATAAAAAGGAATGAAGTCTTGATGCATGTGGCAACATAGATGAAACTTGAGGACATTATGCTGAGTGAAATAAGCCAGACCAAAAAAGGACAAATATTGTATGCTTTCACTGATGTGAACTAATTATAATAAGTAAATTTATCAAGTTAGAATCTAGAATATAGATTCTAGTCAATTTCAGGACTTAGTTATCTTTAATAGACCATATGGTACCAGGGGCCAGATTAGTGTTAGAGAATGGGTACCTGTTGCTCAATTTGCACAGAATTTCTATTTAGATTGATTGCAAAGGTTTAAAAATGGATGGTGATGATGGTAGCACATTATTGTGAGTGTAATTAACAGCACTGAATTATATAGGTGAATGTGGTTAAAAGGGGAAACTTTAGATTGCAAATGTTACTCAAATAAAAATTAAAAAATAAAATATAGTACTTTATAACACAATGAACCTTATCATAGACAATGGACCATAGTTAATAGTACAAGAATGTTCTTTCATGAATTATAACAAATATATGACACTAATACAAAGTGTTAATAATAGGGTAGGGTGGGAAAAACACACCTAGTGTAAACCATGGATGATAGTTAATAGTACTATTTTAATAATCTTTCATCAATTGTAACAAAGGTTACCACTACTACAATAAAACAGTACAATTATTAAAAAGTGCTGTCATCAATTGTAACAAATGTTCCACACCAGTGCAAGGTGTTGGTGGTGAGGTGGTATATGGGAAGCCTGTATTTCATGCATGATTGATCTGTAAACTCACAACTTCTTTAATTAAAAATAAAATTTTATTGATAAGTCTCCTCATCCAAGAACATGATATATTTTCCCATTTGTTTTACTATTTAATGTCTGTTAATATGATTTTATAGTTTTCTTCCTATGGGAATTATGTCTTTCTTGTTAAAATCATTCCTAGGTATTTTTATGGTTTGTATTCTTATTGTGAATGATTTTTTTCTATTTCTAGGTACAATAGAGAAATGCTATCAATTTTTATATAATTATCTTTTATCCTATTACTGTACCAAATTCTCTTATTAATTACAGTAATTTTTAAAAATGAGAATCTCTTGAGTATTCCAGAAACCACTAATGTCATCAATAAAAATATAATTCTAGCTAAAAAAAGGTAAAAGACACATAACCCTGGGAGTCAATTTCAGGACTTAGTTATCTTTAATAGACCATATGGTACTTTATAAAAGTATTTATTCCATCTTAATTTTATAAATGAATAAACTTATGTTAAAGGACTCCAAAGCAATTATCATAATCACACAACAAATAAACTCCTAGTCTACCTAATTTTCACTACAATGTGAAAATAAGGATTCTGTGACTATTTCTCTAAAATAACCAACTGAAAAAACAATCAAATTTATTATCTTTCCATACTATCATAAAATGTTTGATATTTTTTTCCTACTCAATTTACGAGTTGTTTCCACTTTCTAGAGAAAAAACTACAGTACTAAGCTGGAAATAACAAAATCCAAGCTCTGGTTTTCCATTCCTGGGTTTTCATGATTGAATCCTCCTTTCCCAGAGAACTTGTGCTGGTAGGGTGAAAATTGAACTCTGCATTACAGAGTAGAGACCTACAGATAACCAGAGAGCAAGAAATTTGATTTCTCATCGTGCTGAGATTTCATCTGATACTACAGTTCTCTTTTACCTATAACCTGCATTAAAAACAATAGGAGGTTCAATCAGCCAGGAAATTGATGAATGTGGATAAATTCAAATGAGTAATACCGAAATAACCAATTTAAGTCTTGTGGAAAGTTCTGGTTGTCAACATGCTCTCAGTGATGTACTAAAGAAAGCCATTTTTCAGTGTATTAAAGTTTTGTCACATCACCCTTCACGGCTTCCCAACTTATTCTGAGTGAATGTCTAATATAAAGAACTACGTTCCGACTACCACATACCAAAGCATGGAGTCTTTCATCTTTCCTATTTTTGCTAACTTCTAGATCAGTACATTTTCTCCATATTTTTACGCAAAGCAAAGAGAAGTATAACCTAAAGTGATTGGCATTTCAAAGAATTAGAGACATCACACTGAGCTGTAAGGTACCTTGTGAGCAATGGAAGTCACCTCAAATATAAAAATACTTAGAATTTTGTCTCTTGCCATTGGTACTTAGTTTTTAAAATGTAATCTTGAAGACTCCTTGTACCCTGCATGACCCTTCATTTCTGGGGTTGTACTGGCAGATCATTTAAAGCCATCTAGCTAAGCTGTATAATATTATAATTATACTGTCACGTAAAAAGATTTCACATGAAATTAATGAAATGAAATTCACCTCAGACAAGAGCTGTGGAAGCTTAGAGCACTCTCCTGGGGTGTACTTTTTCTATATCAAATCTATTTTTAAAAAAAAAAAAAAAAGAAAAGAAAACTTTGAATCATAATGCAATGTACAATTTAAAAAAAAACAATTTTGCTAAATGGTTTTCTCTGTTTTGTTTGTTCTCCTTAATTTGGGGATATTAAATTTCCTCTAGACTCTCATAAACAAAGGACTGCTTAATTAAAATCAATAGAAAAAATATAAAGAGAAAATAAAAGCAAAGAAACATGAAAATGCCATATCTTGAAGACAGTCATTAAAAACAATTATTTTATGATCCCCAAAGTCAATATGCTCTCTCCAGATATAATACACAATTTGGGGTAGGAGAAAGCATGTATGAAATTTAAATAACTATGTCTAGTTGTGAGATGAAGGAAAACCAAACGCACATCAATATCAAACAAGGAGTTAAATTTCAACAGCAATTTGAGTCATCCCATCAGAGTAGTTGTGCTTTTACAAGAGAAAATACAGTGGAAATAAAGTTACAGTGAAATCAGTCTCTTTAAATCAAATTTGCATTTGATTCATCATAGCATCTCTGTATTCTTAAAAGTACAAATAAATATAGGTGTGAGATATAATATTTATTTGTGGGGGAGGTTACAGGCCTAATTTTTTTTATTAGCTTATCCTGGATTTGTATCCCACAACACATAACAAATTCCAGACTGCCTTCAAAAATTGCTCATTTCTCAGCATTATTGCAAAGTCATGATTAGGCCACTTGTCCTAACAATAAAATTTTAAGACCTATGTCTTTCTTCACTTTTCTCTTGTTTTCATTAATTCATATCACTGCTTTAGTTCAAACAAACCACAGGCTTGAGGGTAGCAGGGCAACCTTTGAAAATAAAACTGTAACAATTGATATGCCAACCAGCACACAAAAATCTCAAAAGGGGGAAGAAACAAAACGAAAAGACAATCACCCTACACACCAGAGAAGAGCAGACCTGGAAAGCAGGTCTTAAGTCTTAAAATATGGATGAACTCATTTTATAAAAATTATATGAGTACTATGAAGACAAAATGGGATTCATTTTCAATAACAATGTACTATGACCCCAATGTTCCCATATCCACTTTACTTTCCCAGAAAACACAACAAAGAGTACTTTAAAATGCATTTAATGCCTCTCCAGAGAATATTAAACTTTTAAAGCATTTAAGGGTGCTTGTCAATAGAAAGGAACTCATCTACAACTTCAGGCTTAGTAGTTGCCTTCCCACTGAATTCTAAGAAGCAAATTTTCACTTCTCTCCACTTGTATTGCATTTAGCATACCTGTGAATTAATTCACTACAATATCTCACATTTAAACTTCTGTTAGGCATGACATTTCTCCCTTCTGTAGTCGTTGATGAGAGGGTTACAGTAAGCATTTCTATTATTCATCCCATTCCCCAATTTGGTAAAAGGTCATTTAAAGGTCATCATCTGAAGCTAAAACTAACAGAAATCTAAATAAAATAGATGGATTTAGCCTTCCAAGATGCTAGCTTCCCAAAATGTTGTTGAAGAGGATGGGGGTGTTTCTTCTATCTCTTCCAAGGATTTCTCACATTTTCACTCAAGGTTAGCAGGGTGACTTGTAAAGATAATAAATGCTAGGTAATACCCTTTGGAAACATCACTGAATGCAAGGGGAAAAAAAGTAACAAAGCATAAACAAAAGGGTGTTAGTCTAGTGAAAGCTAATAAAGAGTATGAATTTGTGTGTGACTCTGAGGCATTTTATAAGGCAACAGGTATCCTGATTCAACTGGCCCCTATTGACAGGGAAATGTCCCAAATAAATCAGAATCTCTCTGTATCAGTATTCTTAAAAGCTCCTCAAGAGAATCTAATGTCCACCCTTTACACATTGTCAGTAATAGTATTGCTAAAAGGAACCATTTATTGAAGCTCTCAATGAATTAGGCACTATATTAAGAAACTTATATGCACTGTAATATTTAATCCTTAATTCTATGTAAAATAGATTTTCCTTATTTTATGGGCAAGGAAACCCAGGTTCCAAATGATTAATTTGTCTAAGATCACACAACTAATAAAGACTATGTTAAAATTCAAATCTAGGATAGCATAATTCCAAAGCCTGAGTTTTTAACTCCATGAAAGTGACTCTTATCTTTTTTGTTTGCGCATAGATGGTTAACTATAGTAAAGTGTGTGAATAATTTTGTCAAGTTTCTTGAGCTGGGAACTACGTTTCCCAGAAATCCTTTCCATATCTGGAGCCGGGTTAAAGTTGGCAAAAAGAGTAACTTGCATGAGATCTGGGGGAGGAAAAGAAAGGGTTGAAGCAAAAATAACAGATATTAATCTCTGAAGGTCTTCCTCAGTAGTTAGATGCCCATGCCCTACGGGTTCTCGCATTCCTTTCTCTCCACTACATTGCACCCTGCTCTCCTTCCCAAAATACTGCTCCACCGACCAAGAGAAGGACCAGCCAACCACAAAGACAAGAGCCTCCCATCTCTATTAAAATAATCAGGTGACTTTTCTCCTTTATACTAAAAATGAGAACATTGCATTGATTTACAAATCATAAACAATCTTCCATTCCTGGAATAAATTTAATGTGGTTGTGATATATTATCCTTTTAAGATATTGTTGGACTAGCTTAGAGATATTTCATTTTGTATTTTTACATCTATGCTAATGAGAGAGTATGGCCTATAATTTTCCCATCGTTTCTGTTGACAATTCAGATGGCAATTGTTGCTCCTTTGAAGTTAATTGTTTATTCTGGCTGCTTTTAATATTTTTCTCTTTATTTTTTCTGAGTTTTTCTATGATATATTTTGGTGGGGAATTCTTTTTATTTGTCATCTTCATGAATCATAAAGTATCTTGAAACTGTAGGAATTAGTTCATTATTCTCTCTTTAAATATTAATTTTGCCCCATTCTGTCTTTTATATATGTTAGACTTCTTGGTGTATATTCTATGATTTTTACATTTATTCTGAACTGATTATATCCTTTTACCTCTTTGTTTCTTATTCTGGGTATTTTCTTCTGACTTACCTTCCAGTTCACTATTTTGTTTTCAGCTGTATCCAATCTGTTGTTATTCATGTAGGTTCTCATTTTGGTTTTCATATTTTTCAATTCTTTAATTTCTGTTGCATTTTTTCATAGTTTCAGATTCTTTGACAAACTTCTCAATATTGTCCTATTTCCTTTAATATTATACAAGAAGTTATTTCCTATTTTGTATCAGATAACTCCAATATATGAAGCCCTTTCTTCTCTTTTCTTCATTTTTCAGTTCTTTGTTCATATTGTCCTCCTCATTTGACACATTATTTTTATTTTATGCTGAACATTTTATTACAAATCTTGTGGAAAACTATACAAATAATTTGAGGACAGGATGACATTTATTTCCACCAAGAGTTGTTTTTTGTTTTGTTTTGTTGTTGTTTTTAAGCCAGGTACCTGGAGTCACTATCACTCAGGAATCACCTTCGTTTAATTTCAGAGATTCAGATGATTTAAAGGTGAAGTACACTCTTCTGCAGGGCCCTATTTAATGCTAGTTCACAATTAGCCCTGGGGTACTTCCCCTCTTGGTGGGTCTAGGGCTCAAACTTATGTTCTTCAGCATGGACAGGTTGTTGAAAGTGTTTTTCAGCTTCTGAGCTTCTCTCTATTGTTCACTCAATAAAGAGCCCCAAAGAGGAAAAGTAACCCTGAAATGTGGATTCATTTTCCCAGGCTTTTATCCCCTACAGATTCTGGCAAGATCATTCTTCACTATCTTATGAGCTATCTAGTGCCTTTAAGCAGAGGATTTCATATTATTTCCAGTTGTTGTATCCACGTTCAGTGGATGAATTGGTGAATATTATTTAGTTTGCTACAAAAAGAAATGGAAGTGAGGCAGGTTAGCATAGGGAATGAGGAAAGGCGGCTGGTCAGGGAAAAGCTGTAACAGCTGGGACCCCCCTGGTCAGAACATAGCCATGAGACCCCACCCAGCCATCCCCTGAGAGGAGGCAGCTGATTGAGAACAAAGCCATAACCATTACAGCTGAAAAGCTGACCAAGACCCTGGTCACAAGGTCCCATTTGAAAGAAGTCCCTGATAACCGCAAACAGAAAGGCCTCCCTATTTGTTCCCTGAAAGCGGACAGGTGAAGATAGAAAGTCAACCAATCAGGACAGCAAATAGCTGAGACCCCTCCTTAATATGGGGAAAGGAGAGGAGGAAAGGCCTGAAGAAGGCCAATCCGGGGGCCCCACATCCACCCTGTAGCACGCCCACATCCATATCTCAGGTGTGTAATTTTCCTATTTCTTGTTTCTTAATAAACTCTTGTCACTGGCCTTATTAAACTGGCACATCTCTGAATTCTTTCTTATGATGAAGCCAAGAACCTAGAAACCCAGAACCCAGAGCATTCCGATAACAGAAGTTCACTAATCCTTTATTTTTTGCAATGTTTAGGCAAATTGCTTATCCTCTCTTAGCCTCATTGTGGTAGGGGAGAGTCCTCTGCCAGAGGTGCTCCTTTTATTTCATTTCAATATATTCTATAATGAGTCCATTTCCAATTGACAGGTGACATTGGGATTATTGTTTATAATTATAGATTGCATGTGTAAAACACATAAAATAGGAAATTATTTCTCATTATTGATATTATTCAGAAAACATATTCATAAATATTCTAATAGAAATATATATGGATAGATTATATTATCACAAACACTTGTTGAACCAATTAAATAATGGCTAGTAACATAAGCCATTTTAGCATGAGCCAGGTAAGAAGATGATGAGATGGGCATGACTGCTACTCCTAGCAGAGGATCTGAGAGCTTATTCCAAAAATCCAGGCTTTTGGCTATACTTTGTTCCATCATAATCATTCCAAAGTTTGATAAAATCTTCAACCAGAAATCCCATGAGGAATTTCTCTTAAGTTCTAGTTTAGCTGGGACCTGTACCATTTGCAGTAGATGGTCCCTTTCTATAGCAACATTAAGTCAGGCAAGGACCAACTTTTACATCTTCCTGTTCTGATCTTCTAATTCTGTGGCAAGTAGTTGAGGAACATTGGAAAAATAAATAAACGTTCAATTAAGAAGACCCCAAGACTCAGGCTTTATTTTTTCCAAAGGAGGAAACTTAAAAAACAGTAAATTAGATTTTGAAATTCAAAACCAGTTTTTCATATTCTTCCGACATAAAATGAGAATGACTCTACTCATACAGACCTTGTAGGTTTGTAGTGAGGATTAAATGTGATAATTCATTAAGGCACTCCCATGGTTTTTGGCACTTTGGTCTGAAGAAAAGTGAAACTATTATTGTAATTATAATCTGCATTTAAACCTGTGGATTTTTAAAAGTGTACTCGCATAGGAATTATTGGTTATCAAAATAATTAATTAATAATCTTAGCTCACATTTACAGAGCTCCAATATGGTCTTTGGAAAAACTCTGTGCTAAGCAGCTTAGACGTAGTGCAAAGAAACATTTACTTGGAATTAATAGACCTGGATTCAAATACCAACTGTGACAATTTTCCATCATCACACTTCAAAAGTCATCTACTTTTCCTTATTTGTCAGACAAATGCTGACTTATTTGTCAGAAGTAATGAAATAGCAAATGTAAATGTGCCTACTTCTTTGGGCAAGTGGATTCCCAAGAACGGTTGTTGTATTACTATCTCCATTTCAAAACATAAGAAACTGAGGCTCAGAATTAAGTGGCTCATAGTTACATGATTAAGAAATAACAGGGCTGAAAATTAGAATGCAGTTTTTATGAACATCTAAGCCAGTACTCTTTCAATGGACCATATTGTATTTTGCATTTATAAACACCAGACTTTAGGTATGCAAAATATACTGAATTTTCCTAACAGCCCAATTAGAATACCAATTACTCACATATAGGAATGTAAATATGGAATCAAAAAATTATATTGCAAATCCTTGTTCTTTATCAGAATTTTTTCCACTCATAATGTAGCTAAGGAAATAGAGGCCAGAAGCCTTTCAGGGAGTATGTGGACACCATTCGATACAGAGCTGAATGTGTACTAGACACTGTGCAAGAGCCTTGAGTCTAAAGAAAATCCCATTATCAGCTTGTTTGCTTTTCTTTGTTTCTTCTTCAGGAAGTCTTTACAATATAAAAATAAAGTCATTAACGAAGCATATCAGTTAAGCGGGAATTGGGTTTAATAGACTTCAAAACCTCTCAAAGTGCAATACAGCTTGACAAAGATTATTGAAAGAAGAAATCTAAGAACTAATTGTAAAAAAAAAAAAAAAAAAAAAAAGGATAGCTGAAAACATTCTCAAGCATAAAGAAAATTTTCTGTTTAATATATTCTTAGCTGTGAAATTATGACAATCTGTGGGACTTTAAAATGAAATCAAAAGCAAAATTTTCTGTTCAAGCAATTAAGTTGTAACCAGCACAGTGATGATCAGACATTTGTATTTTTCCATTTGCTGAGAATACCATCTGATTAACTCATAGCAAGTGAATGCAGTTAATACCTTTTCTGAATGAGACTGTACTATGCGGATGAACTACCCTTCATTACTGACTGCTTAGCACCCTCACTTTCTTGTCCTTTTACCTCCCCTCTAGGCCTGAGAGGCAGAGAACCCCATGATTTCATTATAGCAAATTAGATGTCACAAGCTGCTGTGATCTGCCAGCCAAGTTCAGCAGTGACTATTGCAGTCTTCTTGCTACTCTCCAAGAAATCAATAACATCTCCCTCTGCAGCAGGATCCTGAGCTCAGATCACTTTGTCACATTACAAATGACACAGCAGGAGAAAATGGCTAATAGACAAAAAGCAAAGAAGTAGAGAAGCTTTGTGAGTGCTTAATCCAAAGAGGAGGAATTAAGACCTTGTAAATGAGTTTCTCATTATGCACTTTCTTTCTGACTGTCTTTCAGATGGGCATTCAGAGTCTTTTATGTTTTTAAAAATCAGAAGATTGCACCTTCAGGATTTCAAATGATCAAATTTCTGATAAATGGCAATTCATTTTAAAGAATAGCAGTCTACTTTTGAAGAGACAAATAATCCTTAAAGCCTAGCGAGGGTTTCAGAAAATAAGAGAGCTATGCTCTGCTGTTCTATAAATTATAGCATGAAGACTATTGTTATTTGTCTTAGTTTTCCAGGCTTCTATAACAAATGTCACATAATAGGTTGGCTTAAACAACAGGGATTTATTGACTCATGGTTTCAGAGGCTTGAAGCCTTACTTCCTCCTGGGGTCAGTGGCCATTCTGGTACTGGCTTTCCACCATCTTTGGGGTTCCTTGGTTTGCATCTCTGCCTCATAACTCATGGAGATGGCTTCTCCTTTCTCTTCAGGTTCCATTGATTTCTGACTCTGTTGACTTCCCGCTTCCAACTCTGCCTCATGGCTTTTTCTCTCTATGCCTGAAATTCTTCTGCTATTTAGGACTTCAGTAATCCAGATTAAGTCCTCACCTCAACTAAAATAACATCTTCAAGAGATCCTATTTACAATTCATTAACACCTACAGGAATGCAGATTAAGATTAAGAACATGTATAAATTGGGGTACATAATTCAATCTCCAAACTATTATGATCATTGGTCTTATTATGGTTTCCAATTCACTGATAAGATTTGATACAACACACAGAGCAGTCTTCTAAACGAGTTTATGGCAGTGGGAAAATTTGATTCACCTCCATTCCCTCCTTAACCCTCAAAGAATTATCCTGCTGGTAGGTTAAATAAGAGAAACAGTGTAAATCATAGTCTGTAGACCAAATCTGGCCCATGGTCTATTTTTATAATTAAGTTTTATTGGAACACAGCCATGCCCATTCATTTACACACTGTATATGGTTGCTTTCCTGCAGCACCTGCAAAGTTGAGTAATTCAGACAATAATCATATGAACTAAAAGCTTAAAATATAATATCTTGTCCTTTACAGATCAAAAATTGTTGGTTCCTAGTTCAAGTAATGCTGAGTTTATGTATTTCTCCCTTTGTGAAAAAGAAAACAGGAAAATCCCAATTCAGGTGACCAAGCAAAGCTCTATCCTAGGGCAGGTTTTGCAAATGAAGTATTTTCTGGGGAATGGGGTAGAAGATCCCCAAAAAGCATAGAGGGAGAGAAGTAGAAGTAGAAGTTAAATTCATTGTGTTCTAACTATTTACCAAGCACTATGCTAGACTCTTTAGGCACTATATTAGTTTCCTATTGCTGCTCTAATGAGTTACCACAAACTTGGCTTAAAACACCATAAATTCATTATCTTACAGTTCTGGAGGTCATAAGTCTGAATGGGACTCGCTGGATTAAAATGAAGGTTTCAGCAGGCCTATGCTTCTTCTTGAGGTTGTATGGGAGAATTTGTTTCCTTGCCTTGCCTGGTTGAAGAGGCTGCCCACATTCCTTGACTGGCTATCATCTTCAAAGCTAGCAATGGCTTATCACATCTTTCTCAAGCTGCCTCCCTCTTCCACACTGAAGGACTCTTAAGATCACATATGATCAGATGAGACAGGATAATTTCCCTATATTAAGAAGACCTGATCAGCAATATTAAATCCATCTGTAACCTTAATTCCCTTTTTCCATGTAAACTAATAGATTAACAGTTTCCAGGATTAGCATGTGCACATTTTGCAGGGCTATTATTTTGCCTACCACAAACACATTTTATTATTTAATGCTCACCATAATCCTATGAGAGAAATATAATTATTTTATACGTAAGAAAACTAAGGCTCAGAGAGAAGTATTAACTTTTCTGAAGTCACACAGCTACTAAGTAGTAAAGATAAGATTTGAATTCAGTTCTTTCCAACTTCAATGACTGTGTTCTATCACACACAAAGCTAGTGTATTCCAAGCAGCACTTAGAAGACATTCTCTTCTTTACAGAATACCACCTTAACCTTTCAGAAAGCACTGGGAGTAGAGAACATCATATTTGCATAGAAATGATTTCTCTCCTACTGTACTGGCATTGCATGAATGTGTGTAAGAATATTCAAAAACAGGCATACAAGAATTGTGGGAAGATGGTGTCGGACTAGGCAGGCAGGGCTCAACTCTCTCACAAAAACAACACAACAGAGAAAGAGCCAAAAGCTGTCAGAAGGACCTGCTTTGGGGGCCAGCAGACAAGGACATTGCTACAGTACTCCCAGGAGGGTAAGGGACAACAATAAACATGATTTACCAAACCCCCACAGTGACCAGAAATGGCTCCTCTACCCCACCCTCATGATATTAAGCTGGAGTAAAACCATTGGCTCACTGCAGTTAACTGAGAGGGGAACAGACATATTCCTCCATGTCAGCTGTTACAAGAGAAAAGGAAACAGGAGTCAGGGGGCTTTTCTTCAGTGAATTTGCCTAGCAGACCCTGCTTTGAATCTTGGCTCTGGCCAGACCAAAACACAGGAAAACAGAGATTAAAACACCTCCATGGAAAGGTGCGCCGACAAGCCCCATCTGCTGGCTGGTCTGGAAATTGCATGTGCAAAAACTTTATGGTAATCTCTGGATCCTAACACCTGGGAGAAAATCTGTGCCCTATTAGTGAGTCCGTTGTCCAATTTTGATAAATTAAGCTAGGCAATTTTAAAGACTGAGAATAAGTTGAACCAAATATCAAAGAGAAGCTGTGGGGGGAACATAGACCATCAGAGTAAATTCAACAACATATTCAGATGCCTAGACATCAATAAAAAATGACATGCCATACTTGGAAACAGGAAGAGATGGCCCAGCCAAAGGAACAAACCAAATATCCTGAAGAGATACAGGATTTAAGACAATTAATCAATGATAATCACACAACTCTCTTAAATCAATTCAAAGAATTGAAAGAAAATATGGCTAAAGATATAAGGATATTAACAAGACACTGGGTGAGCATAAAGAACAACTTGAAAGACTGCAAAGGAAAGTAATAGACCTTATGTGAATAAGACAATTGGATGAGATTAAAAATACATTAAAGGCACATATGAGCAGATTTGAACTTCTCAAAGACAGAATTTGTGATTTCAAAGGCAGAACATATGAACTGGAAAAGACAGGAAAAAAGAAAGAGAAGAAAATGGGAAAATATAGAACAGGGTCTCAGGAATTGAATGACAATGCAAAATGCACAAACATATGAATATTCAGTGTCCCAGAAGGAGAAGAGAACGGAAAAGGGGCAGATAGAATATTTGAGGAAATAATGACCAAAACTTCCCAACCCTTATGAAAGACATAAATATCACTATTCAAGAAGAACAACACACCCCAAAAAGAACAAATCTGAATAGACCTACTGTAGCAGTTTGGCATTATTTATGAATTCCAAAAAAAGATAATGGATTAGATTTGTAAAGTGGTCTTTCCTCTGGGCATATTAGATTGTATTGGATTCAGAGGTTTCACTTTTACTTAATTAAATAATGATTAAGAATTTGATTGGGCCACATCAGTAGGATGTTGAGACCCTGTCCCCATGGTGGGTGGGGACTCACAGAGAAAACAACACAGCAGAGGAGTTAGAGTTTTTAATGCTGGAGCCCTGGGAAGTAAATACACAGAGAAGCAGATACATGAGGAAAGAG
>JAQZBX010043455.1:0-21670 GCA_029593785.1 Cabassous unicinctus | reverse complement strand
TGTACTTATCTCTTGCATTTAAAATTATCATTATTATTTCTTTTTCCTATTAATTGTATTTTGTTATTATATTGGCTTCATATTCAGGGAAGGGTTGGATCACAGAAAGGTTACAAGGGGGGCTGCAGAGAATCATTGGTGGGGGGTGTCTGGGATGGGGGATTCATGGGAGTAAGTCCATCTGAATATACATGAAAGATATATAAAATTGTTCAAATGATCAAGGGATGGGCCATGGTCACGGTGGGTAGACAATTACTCAATTAATGAGGGAATCTGAATTCCCAGCCTGGAGAGCTCTGCTACATTCCCCAAGGGAGCAGCAACAGTCCCCTGAGTGCAGAGGCAGTGTCTGGCAAAAGAGAATAGCCCACTGATGGGTTCTTGTTATTGAGGACTAGCCTTATGAGTATTTGCTCTTCTAATTGAAACTTAGCCTACTGTTATGGGGTGCCTAAGGGTTACCACCTGAGAGCCTCCTTGTTACTCAAATGTGGCCTCTCTCTAAGCCAAACTCAGCATTTGAATGCATTACCTTCTGCCCAACGTGGGACATGACTCCCTGGGATGAGGCTCCCTGGCAACGAGGGATTAATACCAAGTGCCAACTGGCAACAGGATTGGAAAAAGACATTGAATAAAAGGGGGAAACAGTAAAGAGAAATGAGTTCATGTGGCTAAGAGACTTCAAAGAGAGTCGGGAGGTCATCCCAGAAGTAAAACTTATGCATACCTCAGTAGGATCTCATAGAACACCAAACAGGATATCACCACACTGAAGGACCCCTGAGGGCTGTGGTGACACCCAGGTCCTATGCAAGTGGGGATAGCCCCAGAAATTGATGCCTAATTAGTGGACTCTTCATTGGCATCTGTGTTCCTGAGAGTGACAGAGTTGGACTCAAATAAGTCATCCCTGCACATGGTCCATCAGTCCCTTCTACTCAAACCTATATGTGATGCAGGAGTTTTTAGGTGTACTTCCAGAGACTGTATCCTCTGGCCCACCTATGTGCCAGCTGTGGTTCAACACAAGAGAATCAAAACCATATTGATGAATTGAAGAAGAAAAATCACATGATCCTCTCGATTGATGCAGAAAAGGCTTTTGGTAAACTACAGCACCCTTTCTTGATTAAAAAAACTTCAAAAGACAGGAATAGAAGGAAGGTTTCTCAATATGGTAAAGTGCATATATGAAAAACTTACAGCTAGCATTGTACTCAATGGTGAAAGACTGAAAGCTTTCCTTCTGAGACCAGGAACAAGACAAGGATGCCCATTGTCACCACAGTTTTTCAATTTTGTGCTAGAGTTTCTTGCTGGAGTCATTAGGCAAGATAAAGGAATAAAAGGCACCCAAATCGGAAAGAAAGAAGAAAAACTTTCACTACTCTCTGATGATATGTTCCTATATCTAGAAAATCTTGAAAAATCCACCACAAAGCTCTTAGAAAGATGAGTTCAGCAAAGTGGTGAGATACAAGATTAATATGCAAAAATCAATAGCATTTCTATACACTACTGGTGTGCTATCTTATGAAGAAATCAAGAAAAACATTCCATTTATAATAGTGACTAAAAAAATACAAGAATTAGGAATAAACTTAACCAAGGACATAAAAGACCTGTATTCAGAAAACTACAACATATTGCTAAAAGAAACGAAAGCGATTTCAGTAAATGGAAGGATTTTCCATGTTCATGGATTGGAAGACAAAATATTGTTAAGATGTCAATTTTATCCAAACTGCTTTACTGATTTAATGCAATCCCAATAAAATCCCAATGGCCTTTTTTGCAGAAATGGGAAAACCAAGTAACGAATTTATTTGGAATAGTAAAGGGCCCTGGATTGCCTGAAATATCTTTAAAAAGAAGAATAAAATTGCAGGACTCTCACTTCTGGACTTTAGAGCTTGTTACTTAGCTACAGTGGTAAAACAGCATGGTACTGGCATAAAGACAGACACATTGACCAATGGAACTTAATAGAGAACTCAGAAATAGACCCTCACATCTACAGTTAATTGATATTTAACAAGGCTGTTAAGCCCACTCACCTAAGCCAGAATGAGTCTATTCAATAAACAGTGCTGGGAGAACTGGATATCCATATCCAAATGAAGGAAAGAAGATCCATATCTCACACCTTATACAAAAATTAACTCAGTATGTATCAAGGACCTAAATATAAAAGTGACAACCAGAAAATCCTGTGAGAAAATATAGGAAAACATCTTTGAGATATTGTGGTAGGTGATATTTTCATAAAACTTACACCCAAGCACAAGCAACAAAAGAAAAAGTCAGATAAATGGTACCTCCTCAAAATTAAACATTTAGCACCACAAATGACATTGTCAAAAGGGTGAAATGGCAGTGAACTCAATGGAAAAAAATGTCTGGCAATCACATACCTGAAAAGGGTTTACTATTGATTATACACAAAGAAATCATATAACTCAACAATAAAAATACAAACTACCCAGGTAAAAAATGGGCAAAAGACTTGAAAAGACAGGTGTCCAAAGAAGAATTATAATGTCAAAGAAACACATGAAAAAATGTTCAACATCACTAGATGTAGCTGTTTGATATTATTCATGAATTCTAAAAAGAACTATAGAGTATTTTTGTAAGCTGGTCAGTTCCTGTGGCATGATAACCCTTTGCTTTTGTTAGATTCAGCTGAGAGGTTTGATTAAATTATGTTAAGTTTAGGGCTCTAATCCAACCATGTCATTAGAGTGCCACTCAATTTCGAGTCCCAGCTCTCTTGGGGATTAAACAGAGAGTCACATGGAAGTAAACACACAGATAAAAAGAACACAGAGGAAGAGAGACAACTCATTAGACATGGCAGAGGCCCTGGAAAGAGAGGTTAGCCTGATACTCTAAGAAAAAGAGAAAAAGAGAGAGCCCCGAGAAAAAGAGAGAGCCTTGTGCCCTCATACAGCTGAGATGGGAAGAAAGTGGGACCACAGAGCTTTAAGAGGGAACAGGAAGGCTGAACTCTCACAGCCATTGCCAGCCATCTTGCTTCAACACGTTGCAATAGAGTTTGGAAAGAACTTGAGTTGGACTCTTTAGGGCCTGGTGACTTTAAGCTTCTACCCCTAATAAATACCCTTTATAAAAACCAACAGATTTCTGGTACTTTGTGTCAGCACCCTTTTGGCTGACTAATAAAGGTATCGAGAAAAAATTATATGCGAGATCAATAGCTGCACATAAGGTACTAGGGAAATTGTTGATTTTGCTCAAGTAATGATACACATCTGAAACAGCAGTTGTAGTTAGAGTCACCAGCTAGTTAAGTTTACTACAAACCACTATCATCCTCCAAGATTCACCTGTTTTTTGTACAGGCCAAATAAGAGTCTTGAATAGGGTGATGGTGGTCATCATCATTTCTGTATCCTTCATGTCCTGATGGTATGATTAATCTCTGCAATCCTTGCAAAAATGCAGTATTGACTTTAGTTTACTGTTTCATAAATGTAGGCAGTTTTTATGGCTTCCACTTGGACTTTCTGACCATCATATCCCTCACTTCTCAGATCAGGGAACCAATTTTGTGAATCTGCCAGTTGCTGAGTATGCCTATTACAATAGGCTTTGGGGAAAAGGGGAAATAACCACAGAATGTGTTTAGAGTCTCTTAATCCATTGTGAGATATATCTGCGATACAATTCCATTAAACATTTGATATTCGTAAGTCTCATCTTTCTTGTTGGACCACAGTAGCATGTTGGTTCTTCTGGAATTAATGTCACTCTGAGCCAAAATATTTGATCATGTCATTATCTCCAACATACAATACCCCTGGTAAAAGGCTATAGGTGGGATGGAAAAGTAAAAGTAGCAATTTTAGGCAATGTAGCTTGGTCCTTCCCCACATTCAAGAGGTGCTGAATCTATAAGCTGTTATAAGTCTAGGAATAGAGGGAACATTCCTCTGTTTTGTTCTTCAAATCACAATTTTGTTCACTTGATCTAGAACTCTTCTGCTTGTACAGACCAAGAAAGAGTTGAGCAGACTGACTATTTCACTTCTGTGTACCTCAATATCAACTAGCCAATGCCATAGGTTTTTGTGAGTCAAATTATTCTGATTACTCTTTTGATACTGATGACCATTAATGTAGCCATGCCTATATTATGTTTGGCATTTAAGTTCACCAATTGTTACCTGCCAAGCTGGAATGTGATCATCTTCATTGTATTTAGGTATCCAGGTTCACTAGCAGCAGTTCCCACAGTAATATTTGACTTACAGGGAAGACCAACCACAGAGCTCTTCAAGGAGAATGGATTTGCACTCACACATTTATTCCTCACAGTCCTGGTGAAAGATGTGTCTTCTGGACATGCCAGGGGTGGGTAAGGAGGTCTCACATAATAAATTCACTCTAACATTGTGATCTCTCCCAGCCTTTGGATACCCTCATCTACTTTACACAAGGGCAATGTGGACACTTTGACTTCAGGTTATGTAGACCACTGGTCCAGGATTGGGACACCTGTAAGAGCACTTTCAAAACCCTCAAGCCACAAAACTGAATCCAGAAGTTTTGTTTAGTCATCCCATAACAATAACTTCAGCCTGATAAAATGTTATGTTCCTTCTACCATTATTTCAAACCCTTAATATGCATTCCCACACATATTCCCTTGATTTATGTTTGTGTAAATTAGAAAAGTCATGCAGTTTTTTTAGAGTCTATCACTCTTCCTCACAGGTTATTATTTATGCCTCATCTTTAGGGGTTTTGGCACTTCAGTGTAGTTATAGGTCTGGAAGAAAAGATGGGTGGGGGTATGGGCCATGAGAGAAATTAGCAGTGCCTTGTAAGTGAATTACCACTGGGAATTCCATTAAATTTTAATCTCAAAACTCCTCAGGATTGGGGGCAGAGTTATGGACAAGAGTGGACTTAAAGGTAATCTGTTGTAGACATAATGTGATTCAAGCAATGGAAGAAATTACAACAGTGAGGGTGAGCCAGTGGTGACTGGACACTTTTGGGGCAGGGAAGGGTAAAGCAGTTGTAATACAGGGGCTTTTTCAGGACTTGGGAATTATCCGGATTGATGTTACAATGACAGATATAGGCCATTTTACATCAGTATATAACATGCAGAACTGTGTGGGAAAGAGTGTGGTCTACAATGTGAACTATGGTCCATGCTTAGTGGCAAAGCTCCAGGATGTGTATATCCATTGCAGGTGATGTGCCACACTAATGAAAGATGTTTATGTGGGATGTTATGGGAGGGTGGGAGGTGGGAAACATGGAAATCCCTATAATTTTTGTGTAACATTTATGTAACCTAAGCATCTTTTAAAATATATAAAAAAAGAAAATATGTAATAAACTCAAGTTATCATTTTAAATTAAAAAAAATTAATCTGGTGAAATGCATTAAACTCTTCAGTTGGATGTGTGATGGCTAACTCCTCAGGCGAGGCAGTTACAGCTTCATCATACACAGCAAGATTAATCTCTTTAAAGGAATGCTGGAGAGCTATTTCCTCAGGGCAGACTCGAGATAGGGTGGCTGATTCCTTAGAGAAGACCATTCCAGGTTTAGCTGGCACAGAAGACTCAGCAGAATCAAAGGTTTCAATGTCTCTAAAATATTATGGCAGTTTGTATGTCCCTAGTCCAATTCTCATAATTACATTATTTCCCCATCAATGTACTCACTTTATTAGGAGACACCTGTGAATCAACTCATATTTGTAGCAGTTTGAAGCTTTTATGAATGTCAGAAAACCATTGGGCACAGGCAAACCTATAATAGGAGGGACGCTTTGCCTAAATTACATCAGTTAAGGGCCTTTAATTAGATTGCATGATCCTGAATAAGTCTTAATCCTATTAACAGGTCCTTTATAAATGGTGTAATAAAAAGCCACAGATTAAAAAAAAAAAAAAACTGCAGAGACAGAAAGGAACCCAGCCTGAGCAAGAAGTCTCTGGAAGTCAGGAACTGCAATCAACAGAACACAGAAGCTGAGAGGACACCACTTTTGATGGAAGCTGAAAGCAACAAGGTCCAGAGGAGAAGGGAGAGACAAGCAGATACCCCCTTGTGCCTGATCACCCACAGCTGCAATCAGGCAAAAAGGAACTCCTGATGATGCCTTGATTTGGATGTGTTCACAAACTCAGAACTCTAAACTTTTAACCTAATAAATCCCCAGTGTAAATGCCAACCCATTTCTGGTACAGTGCTCCCAGCAGCTTTTAGCAAATTAAAACAGAAACTGATATCAGGAGTGTGGGGTGCAAACACCAAATTTCTGAACAGAATTATAAATGAATTAGGGGTTGATTGGGGAAGACATGTGAGACCTTATTAGGAAAAGCCTCTATTGCTTCAAAGAGATTACTAGTAGAAATATGGATGCTAAAGATTTTTCTGATGAGGCCTTAGAAATAATGACCATGTCATTGCAATCTGGAAAAAAAGGTGATCCTTGCTTTAACGCAGGGATTCTTAACCTTTTCTGTTCCATGGACACTTTTGCCAGTCAGGTGAAATCCACGGACCACTTACTAAGTCCACACTACATTGTGTAATATTTAACAAATATATCACACCCACACCAACATATCCCCACAAGAATAATGTTTTTTTAAATTTCAATTCAAGCTCACAGACCACTTGTTAAGAAGCCCTGCTATAAATTGCCAAAATTGACTACAGATGTTACATGGAAGGCAGAATTTGAAAGTGATTGTATTAGTCAGCCAAAAGGGATGCTGATGCAAAATACCAGAAATATGTTGGCTTTTATAAAGGTTATTTATTTGGGACAGAGGCTTACAGTTACCAGGCCATAAAGCGTAGGTACTTCCCTCACCAAAGTCTATTGCCAAGTGTTGGAGCAAAATGACTGCCGACTTCTGTGAGGGTTCAGGGTTCCTAGGTACCTCTCTTCCTGGGGCTTTCTTCTCTCCAGGCTCACCTGCTCTGCTGTCTCCACAAGGACAGCTGTAGACTATTTCTAGCTGTAGACTGTTTCTCTTTCTGGGGCCTTTTCTCTTTCCTCATGATCAGTCTCCTCCATGTGCATACTTCTCGGGCTCCAGCTCAAAAACTCCAACTAACTCTTTTGCCGTGTTGTTTTCTCTATGAGTGCCTGTTTTGAGTTGTGTTTCCTCCTGCTTCCCACCCAAACTTGTAATTCTTCCTTCTCTACTTTTGTGCATTGGCTAGAAGTGTGGCCAGGCCTCAAGTTTTCTAGGAATTTTCTCCCATCCACCTGATGCCATTCATGGGAAGTAAAAGCTAGATTTGATCCCTTGTGCAGCAGTGGAAAATTGGGAGGCCCTGAGAGACACAAAGACATGTCCAGGGTCACAGAACAGGGAGGAGGAGGAAGGTTGTGAACCCAGTTCAGTCTCCTCAGATGGTTCTTGATGCCCCCAGTCCTTAGCTGGGCAGCCTGTACGGCTGTGTTCCTGAGATTGTCTACAGATGGGAAATGACATGGGATAGGAGGGTAGGCAGTCAGCAGCCCAGAGTGAAAATTTGGGAGTTGTTATACAGGGAGGGGACACAGGGAAGGGGATTCAGGAAGTTACCTCACTTCCTTGGAGATAGAACACAACAGAACATTGAACCCTGGTAACCAGGCACCCACATTCTAGAGACTGTCCCTAACAGCTCATGCAGGCATAGATTCTCAAGGGAAGATATTCTCCTGTTGCTGTCTACCTGCTTCCTGCATTGGCGACAGGAAACCCCACAATGAGAGCTTTATCCAACACTGCAGGCATTGGCTCAACCCTCACCCTTGAAGACCCTGGCCATTTCCCAGGAGGAAACCAAAGGTAACCCAGGGGACCCAGGGAAGGGGGATGCAGGCCAGGCTGACACTGTGATCCTTCCTGGGCAGCCTCAGCACCTCCAACTCCCAGGATGAGTGTAAGTATGGAGGGGAGTATATGAGTATGGCCCAGTGCTGGGCAGAGGGAGGTGATTGGGGTTAATGGCTGGTGGCCTCATCATGTTCACATCCAGATCATGTCTGGCAGGGCCAGAAGGGAAAGCCTGGGGTTGGTGCCTCTCTGCCCAGACATTGATCCTGAGCCATGGAGCTGTCCTCTCCCTAGTAGGAGGAGGTGTATACAGACAGGGTCTTTTCCTCATCAGAAAGTAGAACAGCATGTGAGGTTTTTCCTCTGGATGACTACCAGGCTGGGCCCAGTTGCCTTGCGGCCTTGCTGGTGAACTTGTCTTTGCAGTGCTGCAACCATGAGACCAGTTCAGAGCAGGATGATGGTGTCATCAACACCACCTCCCTGACCAGGGTGCTAGCATGCATGGCCACCAATGGAGGCTGGAACAGCCCTGAGGTGAGATGGGAGCTAAGGGTTCTCCATACACAGGTTCAAAACAGCCAGGAGGCTCCCAGACCAAACGTACTCTGGCAGAATCTCCAGGATCCCTGCCAGGGATTATCCTTGTTGGAATTCAGTACCAGTCCCTGAATCATCTGGGACTCCATCTCCCACCCCTAACATCCAGCCCCAGTCGTGACCAAGTGCAATGTTTGTTGGAATATCAGAAATGAGACTTTTATAATGATTCATCTTCATGTTAAACCATGACCATCTTTGTTTTAGATCCTGCCTTGGTTGTTTAATCTGCCTGCCCCTAGGTGCTCTGCATCCGAGGTGTCCCACCTGCATTCAGCAAGACTTTCTCTCAACACTTTCTCCACCCTTATGCATCATCATGTTTCCTAGATTGTTTTTACCTATAAAGGGTGAGAAGATCATACTGTATTTCATGTTTTTCTGCAACTTGCAAACTCATGGAGTTCATTACCGAGACCCTTCTAGGGCAGGTGACAGGGCTGCATCATGTTTCAAAGGGGAGGCCAGGAACCCCAAATGTCCAGCCTTACTGCCCTTGGAACTAGATGGGACTCCTTCCTACTGCCATTTCAACAGGGCTGCAGGGAAAGTCATGTGAACATGATTAGTCTAATGTTTCCAGTTGTCAAACTATGGGCTCTGAGGAATGGGATTATTTTTTTAAAATGTTATACATATATGAAGTTTGAATGGCTGGGGCCATTCAGTATCCAAAAGCAGGCAATGATGGCTGGGGCTTCCCTGCAATCCACTAAACTTGGGTGTGAACAGTCTAAAAATGTGTCCATCTGGTGTCAGCAAGGCAGAATTAAATTTACAATTGGGCCATTAGAAGGTGGTCTACACTTGAATATTTTCAAGACCATTTAAAATTTCTCTTCCCTGTGGCCTTAGGTCATTTCCTTGGGCAATGCAGGGTCTCTCTCCTATCCTGGTTTCTCCAGGAATTTGTCCCTAACAGAAACTGGTATCACCTTAGCCTCCAGTCCTCAAAACTCCCTTTAATTTGAAAGAGAGGAGTAAGGGTTTTTGAGGTCTATAAAATCAAATGAATTCACCCAGGATGGGTCTTGCGGTGCCTTGTCACCAACTAAGAGGGACCCATGGTCCACCTCCTGCCACAGTCACTGAGGACAGGGATTTCCAGGTTTGAAATCAAGTTTTAACTCTCCTTTTGGATATGTGGAAGCTGCTGACTGCATGTGTGTTTTTTGTCCAAACACTCTCTCTGCCAGTGTGAAAATGACACTTCTGAGGACTTGAAAGAGAACATCCTCGTACAGAGAAACTTCAAGTCCAGCAGGAAGGAGAAGCCAATGCAGCACCTGGTGCCTGCCCACCTGAGCAGGGAGTACCTGAACACATCCAACATCCTAGGGAACATCCAAGCTGTCCTACCCACCCAACAGACACATATACAAATGAGGACCAGGTGAGCACACAGTCCCTTCAATGGTCTTGACTCTACCAGTCTTCCCCATGGGAGTTTGGAGGTCAATTCTTTTCTCTGAGCCTCAAGTGGCTCCTTGGAAGAGCAGGGGGCTAGAGGACACACAGCAAAGTGTAACTGAGGGGTCCAAATGGGATGCGACACGGGAAGTGCTGAACTAAGCCAGGTCCTGCATGACCAGCTGTCACAGGTGCTGAGGATGGACAGAATTATTTTCCCCTCACCTTTAGGGAAGCCTCTGACTCAGCCCTCACTAACCCAGGGAAAGGAACGGACTTTGTAAAGAAGATTAAAGTTTCCTTCATGGATGTCTTCAACCAAGGTCTAGTCAAAAGGCATTGAGGGGGCAGGAGAAGTGGAAGAGGTGAAATCTGATATCTGAGAGTCTGATGATTGGGCTCAATCAACAAATAAAGAGGGGGTGACTATGTGTACAGAAACATTGCAAAATTTAGTAGTTGAAGGAATGAAGGAGGAAAAATCCCTGCCTCTTGGACTTCCATTCCACAGGGGAGTCAGACAATTACAATAGACATCTCAAGCATAGTGAAGACAAAGTATGTTAAGTGTGATATGTAATGGTTCTGTCTAGGTATGGGCAAATCCGCCAGGATTCTGAAGGGCAAGGAAGACTCCTGGAAATAAGAAAAATGTGAGCAGAATCTATGTCAAGAACAAGGGCTCCAAACTCCACAGTTGAGTCAGAAAGGTGCAATGGGGGTAGTAGCTGTGAAGTTCAGGTCAGATCCCTGTGTCCCACAAATCTGAAGCTTCCCATTTTGGTTTGATTTGTCCAGCACCATCCTGTTAATGGGATCAATGGTCACAGGACAGTAGCTGTGTTGAGCAAACTGCTACCCACTCTGCACAGAGGCTCAATTAAGGGTGCTGAGCTCTAGGCTAGGTGGGGTAAGCCAGTCCGTATGCCAACACAAAAACAATATGAAGGGATTGAGACACTCACAGGTCCTCAAAGAATATGGAAACTCTTGGTAACTTGGGGTCAGGCTGAGGTACCATCAGGACTTGTAAGATGGGGCAGGAGGTCCCCTTTCACCTGGTATTTAAGAGCACCTAATTTTCAAAAACTGCAATGAGCAGGGCAGTTGCTGCCTTTATCTGCCTTTCTGTAATCCCAATTCTCTTCTGAAGGGAGCAGGGAAGACAGAAAAATATATGGCAATGGTCCTTGATATAGGTAAAATTTGTTCAAATATTGGACATGAGACTTGTGTGATTGATAATAGACCTCAGTCCTCAGCTAGGGTACAGTCAGGCACTGCCAGATCTGAGAGTGTTTGAGGAGTGGGTGCAGGGTCTGGTGATGGGCAAGGACATGCACAGGAGCCCACCCAAAACACACTCATGGATACTTTCAGAAAGGAAAGTGGGTTGAAAGAGTAGGACTTTCTAATCTGCAATCTACACTCTTCTCCTAGTGCCACTACCGCTATGCTCAGAAACTCGGTGGACCATACAAGTGAAGACTTTCTCAAGCCCCAGTCCTATCTTATTCTCAAGGATATCAGGGCCACCATGTATGTGCAAATTGTGGGCTTGGCACTTCAATGGAAGTCCCATCCTGCCCACTCCCAGCTTGAGTTACAGCACTCAAAGGATTTCAAGGAAGATGGTGAGGATGTCTGGCAGTGGGTGCTTGTGAGCCTGAGCAAATACCAAGGGTAGACAATCCAGACAAGGTCTCCAGGGCTGGGGTTATCCAGGAGTAAGAGGAAACTCAGAATGGGCCTCATTTGGACCACTACCTAGAAAAGTTTCCTGGTTTGGGTGTGGTGGGTTTGGGTGTTTTGATTCTGAAAGGCTTGGGGATATTTTCTGCCTTAGAAAAGGCACCTGGGAAGGTGTCCCAGTGGGGAACCATCCTCATCTTCAAGCTCCAGCGTCAACTTAAAGGCCTGCTTCATTGCCAGAAAAAGCTCCTGCTTCAAACACAGCAACAAGCATAGCAACACCTATAGAGCTGGAGCGCCATCTGGCTTTGCACATTCTTTGCTGTAAGAGCCTAATTCATAGCTATTTCTAGGGTCCATCATCCATCCCACCCTATCTCTAACAGCGGTGGGCTGTGAGCCTTTTGAGGATGATGAGGAGACCTGCTGGTAGCAGACTATCCTCAGTGCCACCAGGCAAGAGAAGCCAGAAGAAAGGATGGTGCCCTCCCACCTGGGCAAGGAGTTGCTAATCTCCTGTACATTTTCAATGAGTGATCGAATCTTCATGACCATTCAACTGGTCCAGATCCAGCTCCTTAATGGGTGAGTACCCTGCCCCCTCCAAAACCCTGACTCAGTCCACATTCTTTGTAAGGTTGGGTCTCTCAATTCCCTTTTCTGAATTCTCATGGCTCCTCAGGGAGTAAGAGTGAGAGGACACACATCACAAGTACATTGTCAAGACCTAAGCAGATAACCTATGGAGTGTTCACACAGGTCTGATGGGCTAATAGAGGTGCAGGGGCTGACCAGAGTCTTATCCTCCCCCTGGTTAGATGCATCTGTAACAATCTTGACCTACTGTCTTCCCAGGGTCAGACTTTTTTCCTATTTGCAAAGAATGGTGTAGAATCCATCCTGGAGATTCCCATTTGATTTCTTCTAATGGCAGGGTTCTCTGGACTCAGAGAATTGCAACATACCCAGTGTGACATGTGGAAAGTTTATCATGGAGCTCAATCAAAAAGTACATACTGCCTGCCTATGTGTGTAGGGACATTGCAAAATTCATGTTTGTTGGAGGAATGAAGCAGAAATAATCCCTGCCTTTTGAACTTCCATGCCACTAGGGAGTCAGACACCTACACTTGATATCATGAGCATGAGGGTCAAGAGTATGTTGATCTAATGGATTCATGGCTCTCTCTAGGTCTGAGAAAGTCCTCCTGGTCACTCAAGGAGATGAAAGAACTCTGGACTAAATAAAAGTGTGAGTGGACCGTGGGTCAGAGTATAGGGCTCCAAACTCAAGATTTGAATCAGAAATATGTAGTGGGGGTTTGGCTGAGATGGGCAGGTCAGATCCCAGTGTCACCAAATCAGATGTTTCCCATCTGGGTTTGATCTGTCCTCACCTCCACCATCTTGCAAATGGGATCCATGGTCTTAGGAAAGTAGATGCATTGAGAAAACTTCTACCCACTCTGCCCGGATGCTCAACTGAGGGTGCTGAGGAAGGTGAGGTAAGGCAGAGCACATACAAACAAACAAACAACAACAACAAAAAAACAATATGAAGAGGATGTGACACTCACAGGCCCTCAAAAAATATGGCAACTCTTGATATCCTGGCCTCAGGCTGAGGTACTGTTAAGATCTAGAGGATGGGGCAGATGATCCCCATTTACCAGGTATGTTAGAGCACCTAATTTTCAAAAACAGTGCAATGAGCAGAGCAGTCGCTGTATGTCCCTGCCTTTTTGCAACCCAGATTCCTTTGTGGATAGGGCAAGGAAGATAGACATATGTGTCAGGGGCTCAGATGTAGGTAAGATTTGTTCATATATTGGACAGGAGGCTTTTACGATTTACAGTAGTCCTCTGTCCTCAGCTAGGGTACAGTCAGCCACTGCCAGGACTGAGAGTGTAGGGGGAATGGGTGCAGGGCTTGGGGATGGGCAGGGTCATGCACAGGAGCCCTCTGCAACACACACAATGATATCTTCAGAAGGGAATGTGGGTTGAAAGGGAAGGATTGTTTAATATGCAATTTACACTCCTCTCACAGTGCCATCGACCCTATGCTCCAAACTTCGGTAATCCATCCTGGTGGGGACTTCTTTGGACCCCAGTGCTCTCCTATTTCCAAGGACCTGATGGCCTCCATGGATATCAAAATGATTGTCGTCCCTTTTCAAAGGATGTCCCATACTGCCCGTGCACAACTTGAAATTCATCAATCAAGGGGGTCCAATCCAGAAGGCGAGCATTTCTTGGAGAGTGTGCCTGTGAGCATGAACAGATGGTATGGGTGGAGAATGCAGGCAGGATCTCCATGGCTGGTGTTATCCAGGAGTAACAGGAACCTCAGAAGGGACATCAGTTGGACCTCTACCCAGGAAAGTTTCCTGGTGTGGGTGTGGTGGGGTTGTTTTTTTTTTTCATCTGAAATACTTGGGGATATTTTGTGCCTTTGAAATGGCACTTGGAAACTATCAAGCTGGTGAACCCTCCTCCTCCTCCATCTCCTACCTCTACCTTAGCTCCTGCTCCTGCTCCATCACCAGCACATGAAGATTTGCAGCCTCTTCAAACTGTGGAGTTTGGACCAGCTTCAGAGTTAGAGCAAAGTTCATGCTACATTATTTGGTCTGTAGCCCTGAATGTACATTCAATATCTGCTCCTGAGATGGTGGCACAAATACCACCACGGCCAGGTACGGAGCTTGATACAACACCATTACCAGGTCCAGCATCACTGTTCCAAGGACAGTTTTCTGAAGAGCTGGAGATAGCCCAAGATGCAGATGGAGCCTTAGACCTACTTCATCTTGGGTCAGCCCAAAAGAAGGAATATTCCTTCTCTGCACCTGAAAACACCATTTATTTTCTCTTTGTAACATTTTTCTTTGTTTCTATATTTTAAAGGTTATATTTTTCATTTTAAGTGCATTTTAAATTTACTTATTATTATCCTGTTTTAGTGTGCATTTCAGTGTCTAAGGTACATGTAACGTTGAACAACCATCGTCACTGTCTGGTCCAGAACTTGTTTTCACCCCTAACTGTAAACTCAACCTACTGGATGTTCACTCTCCATTCTCACCTCATTTGTATGCTGAGAACCACTAATCTGCTTCTTTCTCCTTGTGTCCCCATGCCCTGGGTTGTGCTTTCAGCATGTGGAGAGTCTTAGGGCCTAGCCCATTTTTGAGCTCAGTCACAGAGCCTTTATAATTTTCTGACAGTTAGGGACAGTGCAGATCAAGGAGGTTAAGGGATCAGCTAGAATGTCAGGGAACAGGGATTGGAACCTAAACCAGTACTCCCAGCAGGACCAGGTGTCTGATGTCTTATTCACCTCTTTGTGCCTGGGACCCTCCCGTCTTCTGCTCCCTGCCAAGTGCTCAATCCCATACACCTTTTCCAGTTTTGGCAGTGTATGTCCAGGAGGAGATTATGGCCTTTTTGACAATATATGTCCCTAATCAAGCTGGTGGTAAAAGTCATCCCTGTGATCTCCTGAAATTTGTCCACATGATTTCCCCACACCAAGTAGGGTAGGTGGCCATCCAGGGGGAACTGGTAGGTTGTGGTCTTGGTCCTCCTGAGGATGTCAGGGTGAATGCCCAATTTGGCCAGGAGCTCACTGGGGGTGCCCATCCCAGGGAATGTCCCTGGACAGAGGCTGTTGGGAGAGCATGGAATGCTCTGGGAATACCCCAGGACTCCCAAAGAAACTGGGATTCATATACCTGGGCAAGGAAAAGCCATTGGTCTTATTTAAGGTTTTCACAATTTTAATTTAACTGATACCCCACCTGCACTCAACTTTTTGAGGCATTATCCTCCCCTAATTCAGTACCAGAAAGACTTTTTTTCTCTTCAAGTGAATTTGTATTCTGCATTTAATTGATAAGTTTTGTGCCCTGAGCTTTACCTTTTGACCTTTCTGACAGGAAACTCAGAGTTGCATTTTCTCCATTCTTGCTGGAAAGCTTCTTTCTATAATTCTATGTTTATTTATCTTATCTTTTAAGAAATCCCAACTCATTTTTAAAAAATTTTAATTGACAATTCATTTATGGAGGGTTTAATTTTGTTCACAAGCTTAAGTTCTTTTGATAGCTTTCATACATGAAGCCATTAAGAGTCACTAAGCACAGATACATCTTGCCATTATCTTTCCTTCCACTCATGAGGGCTTCAAGAAAGACTTAAGAGCTTTCCAGTGGAATGGACTAGAGTATGTGGAATTGTGTGCAAGGAACAGAGGGGCAGGGAATCATGGAAGGGTTTGTAAGGACCTTTAAGACTGGGTGGTATTAAAGGGACCTCTCAATTGTCATCAGTTAAGGTCAAATCGAATGATGCAGGAACACAAGGGATCCTATGCAACACTTTCACAAGAGTCCCAGAGTTATGTGAGCTGCCAAATAGCAAGGCCATTACAGGACAATGAATGGTCCCAAGTGGCTCTTCCCCAGGAAACAGCCCACACCCAAGTCTGTCCTCCCTTGGTGTTGGCTGACCTTGTACCTACTGCACAGTAGGTGATCAATTAGGAGAGGAGATTTCCATGGAGAGCTGTAAGAAAAGCAGCTGGGATCTGTGATGGAGCGGGATGCAGTAGCCCCAGCAGCAGGGTCAGTGCCAAATGCCCAAGGAATTCACAAAGATCAGTAGAAACCCTGACAACTTCCAGTAAAAAGTTTTATAGCAAGGTCCTCCCTTGGTCAGGCATCAAATGTTCATTCCTGGGACAGCATGGCAGCTGGAGGGAAGGGAAAGTGTCCCACATAGCTGAACAACTGCATGTTTGGGAAGAGTAAGGAATATAGTTCAGATCAGGGTGAGGATCCACAGACTGATACATGTCTGATGGGTGGGCTTCCTAGCAGAAGGTAGAGCACAGGGTGGCTATGGGGGGAGAGACATAGAGCAGTAAATGGGTAAGAGGGAGTGGTCAAGAGAGATTCTGGTGAGCAACAGGGTAGAACAAGCACCTGAGCTCATCAGAGAGGGCATCAGGCCCATTGCCTGGAATATGCATTTGGTATTCAGGCTGATAGGTATGGAGTGCTCATCTCCAGAAACAAGAGAGAGGACCAAGTCAAGGACAAGGACATAGGCCAGGGAAGGTCCCATGGCCATATCAATTGGAAGATAAGCCTCCTCAGTCCCCAGGGACAAGAGCTCCCAAGACAAAGGGTAGGTGCCAAAAGCCAGTGAAAGTGTGCCCTGGGGGTTCTCCAGGGTCCCAAAGAGGTCTTAATGTAATTATGCACTACTGTCTGACCTCAATGTAGGTTAAAACATGACAATATAATTGCTGACTGATGGAAGGCCTCAAGATGAGATGGCCTGCTACACTTTCCCCAAACATGACCTCTCATCAGGTAGCGGTAACAGCTGAAGAACATGGGTTTGGGGTTAGTGGACCCATGGAATATATAATCATCAATATTTAATCCTGTCCTGCCATTTTATGGTATCTTAATGCTCAGTGTAGTGAGGAGCCCCCAGCACTATACAGAGCTGTTGTTAGGTCCCTAGAGTGAGCAAATGTATGAGCAGAATGGAAATGAGCCAGAAACTGAAAAATCTACTGGTGATTCCTCAGCAATGGTTTTGATTATAGATGACTTCAATTGAGCAGAACTTTAAATCAATTTTTAACTAGCAATAGTAAGTCTGAGAAGTGTTCTTTCTCAAAATTTTCAAAGCAATGCTTTAATTGACTTTTATCTCTTCAGGTTGCAATCAATCATCTTTACTGCCTCTTTATTATCCCTCACTGATCTGTCAAATAAACAGGAATTTAATGGGCTTGAAATACCAGGTGACAAATGGTCACATGTGGTTTTGTTCCCCAAGGTTAGAGCCTCTTTCTGGGATGAGCTCTGAGCATCAATGCAGGATGTGACCCTAGGGATTCCTGAGAAGCCTCCACATAGTTGGCAAGACCAGCCTTTGTCAGGCTGGGATCCATGACAGGTCAAAGCCATGTCCTTGAGTTCAAGAGATAGAGCTGGGAGCCCAAGGACAAGGATGTGACTTGAGTTTACAGGGCAGCATGCTCAAGGGAGGGAGCTGGAGGCAGGGCAGAGAGCTAGCCAGGGTTAAAGGAAGTCAGAAAGAGAGAGAGCAAGCTCAAGAGCTGTGCATGGGTTGCCCAGTAGGCTTCAGCTGAGCATCGTGCATGAACAGAGCTACACAAGGCCTCTCCAGACAATGGACAAAAGCAACAGAAAAGACAGGCAGAATAATGCTCAGAGCTCATAAAGGATGGGGAATAGTTCATGTTCTCACCAGTCAGGGTGGAAAAATCTCATAATTCAGGTGGTATCAGGTAGAGCACTCAGAGGCTTGCCTCACTTGAAAATTAATTGGTATAAAATAAACATTGTAAAACATATCAATACTTGTATATCACTTCAAAACAAGTAGAACTAGCCAACAAATTCAGCAAAATGCCAGCTTACAATACCAACATGCAAAAATCAGTTGTCTTTCTAAAAACCATAAGTGAAATATTAAAATTGAAACTAATAAAACAATTCCATTATATTAGTATCTGACAGAATAAAATATTTAGCAATAAGTTTAAACAAGAAAGTGAATGACAAGTACACTGTTAAATTCAAAACCTTGATATAAGAAATTTAAAAAGACTAAAAAATGGGAAAAAAAAAAACCCTGTTTCATGGATAGAAAATCGAATATTGTTAAGATGTCAATGATACCCCAAAAGAACTATAGATTTAATGTAAAACCTTAAGAAAGTTGGTTGCATTTTTTCAGTAAGGGGAAAACCTATTCTCAAATTCTGTGGAAATCAAGTAATCCTGAATAGTCAAAACAATTTTGAAATACAAGAACAAAACGGAGAATGACACTTTTTTTTTTTTTACTTTACTTTGTACATTTACTAACTGAAAATGTAAACAATTAAAAAGTCAAAAGTAAACACAAATGAATAAATACATTTCTCAATTAAATGTACTGGATTTATGTAAATTTTTTAATCAAACAATATGTTACACAACATATTTGGTTCATAGTAATACAATCATATAGTATTTGTCGTTTTTTGTCTGGCTTGATTTGCTCAACATAATGTCCTCCAGATTCATTCATGCTGTATATGCTTTATGACTTCATTACTTCTTACAGCTGCATAATAATCTATAAAATGACACTTCTTAATTTCAAATTTTACTACAAGCCACAGTCATCAAACGAGTTGCTTATGGCCTAGAGATAAACATATAGAACAAAGGAAAAGAATTGGGCATGCAGGAATTAAGCCACACATTCAGGGTTTGCTGATTGTAGACAGGGGATACAAGTATATAAAATAGGAAAACAATTGTCCCTTTAACCAATGGTGTACGGAAACCTAGATGTCCACATATCTCTACCTACACCATAAACAAATATAAACTGAAAGTGTTTCAAGGACCTAAACCTTATAGCTAAAATCTAAACACTCTAGAAGAAAACAGAGGGAAATCCTTCATGACCTTGGATTTGGCAGTGATTTCACAGAAATGACACCCAAAGCATGAACACCAAAAAGCAAAAATAGATAAAATGAACTTTGTCAGAATTAAAAACAACTTTTTAAATTCAAAGGACTTTATCAGGAAATTGAAAAGACATCTTATACAATGGGAGAAATTACATCTGATAATGGATTAAAATCAGGGGTACATAAACAACACTTTCATCTATATGAGAAAAATTTGAAAAATACAATTTAAAATGGGAAAAGGGCTTAAATAGACATTTCTCCAATGAAGATGTTCAAACAAGTATGTGACTAGATGCTCAACAGAATAGTCATCAGGGAAATGCCACTCAAAACCACTGTGAGGCACCAGTCTCAACTCTTATAAGATTGGCAGTTATTTTTTAAAATTCATGAAATGGGCCTTGTCTATAATCACCTCTTTGTTAGTTGTCCTGGTAAGTCCAGTGAACTGGAGAGTAGGTGTTGCAACTCTGCTGACATCCATGTCTCAACTGGCACATGGAAAATAAGTGTTAGCAGAGATGCAGAGAAATTTGAACCCTTACATTTTGTTGGTAGTGATATACAGCCTCTTGAATATTAGCCTTGCTTGACCAGAGAAAGTCAAGTATAAAATTAATATACGAGTCAACATTCCGACTTCTAAGTGTATATTCCCAGAAATTGAAAGCAGTGACTCATGTAGAAATTTATCCATCATTGTTCACAGCAGCATCATTCTCAATAGCCAGAGAGCAACCTGGCTGTCAAGTTAACCTTCAAGCAGAGGAAAGGATGAAAAAAATGTGGATTATACATACAAAGAAATATTATTCAGCCAATAAATGATAAAGTTGTGATACATTGCACAACATCAATGAACCTTGAAGACATCATCTTGAGTGGAATAAGAGAAAGGCAAAGATATTTAAAATTTCACTTATAGGAAATACCCAGATTAACAAATTTATGGAGACAGAAAATAAACTACAGGTTACCAGTGTCAGGAGTGGAACCAGAATAGAGAGTTATGGCTTAATATGTATAGGGCTTCATTCTGGTACGCTGAAAGTTTCTATATGGATACTGGTGATGGTAGGACCTCATTGTGAATGAAATTAATGCCACTGAATTATACATTTGAAAGTTGTTAAAATTGGAAATTTGAGTTCTTTAAAACTCACTCCAGTTAAAAATTAAACATTGTTATATTTACAACAACTTGAAATGATATTTTGTATATATTGGATGAAATAAAATGCATTCTTATAATTAATTTTACCTGCTTATTTTTAGTTTTTTGTATAATGGCTAATAGCTAATATAAAATCATGTATGGGGCTTTCATTTTTCTTTTTGGCAGGAATGGAGTAGAGTGTGCTTCAAGCACACACATACACACACACACAAATTTGCAGAAAGCCTCAAAAATTTCTGGAAGAATTGACAAGAAACCCTTAAGGATGCTTAACTCTGTGGTAACATACTAAAGATCTAATTTGGCAGAAAACTTACTTTACATGAAATTTCATAATGTTTAACAAAAGAACAGAGTCTGTTGGATGGTTGGACAAATGCTAAGAGATGTAAAAATATGGGCACAGTGCCTGTGCTTTACAATTTGTAAGGGGATTTCTCATCTTCATTTCCTCCACCCCATGCTGTAAAGGAAAAACTGAGTGTGACAATAAAATACTGGGCAGGATGATATTTCTGTGAGATTCTTTGATCAGTTAAAAATTCAGGAATTGTGGTAGTGTCTAAACCACAAATGCATAGGAGTTGCCATAAGACAAAAAGAGGAGATTATAGAGGGTGAATGTGGAAACTTAAATGAAATATCGAATTGGTGACTTTGGTTTTACCTAGTGGGTAAAAGACATTATTATTGCATTTTTATTATTATACTTATAATTCTTATTTTTGCATTTTTTATAATTGCATTTATCCTTTCAGGACCTGTTGGTTGCATTTCTTATATTTATCAATATCCCCCTTTGACCATACTCTTGACAAAGAGCTTTGTCAGAAGTTGACCTGTACCAATCCCAGTCAGCCATCATTTGCTAGATTCTCATCATATCCTGCTTTCCTTTTCCTTCTAATGCTTCAATCACAGAAATATCATCTGCCAGGTAAGTAGCTGCAACTTTGCATTTTAGACTTTGACAAGGCACAAAGGAGTAGGGAGGTCAGAGTAATACTTACCAGGAGAATGAAGCCAACAGATGGCAGGTGCCTAAAAGACAGGGACCCTGCACCCCAAATTAAACTCACTGAACAAATTCCAATATCTAGGCATACCCAGTACATCCAGTACATTTATTTTTGGTTAATTGTCTTCTACTGACTGTTCTATTCATGTAGATTAGTGTATAGAGAACAACCTTTTCTATTAAATGGTCACAAGTGCTCCCCTAACGGTATGAGTACATAGGGCCCTTCAGTTCGGTACAAAGATTCTGCCACACTATTTACTTACAGTTGCACAGTTTCGATGTCTCTGATGCTATAATTAAAAGTTCCCTCCATAAATGTAAATATTTTGGATGGCTTTCTCAGTTTAAAGAATCCCTTGGAAGGAAACATAGACCTGAGAAAATTTCTCCACCAGGTATTCAACGAGTGGAT
>JAQZBX010043454.1:0-21662 GCA_029593785.1 Cabassous unicinctus | reverse complement strand
TTTTTTTTTTTTTTTTTGAAAAGCTGAGATTTAATTACTTAGCTCACTTCACAATGGATTGGTGTCCTCGAAGCAATTACTACAGATTGTAGCAGACCTGCTTTTTTAAAGATCTTACTGCTAGCTGGCCCCGGAAAACCTATTGTATAAATGCCCTGGTAACACATTTCAGACTGTCACACAGCCGGTTGCCTTTCTACCTGCAAACACAGGTTTGTGAAATGTACATGAAATGAAAGACACTGGTATTATTACAGGAACACGAGCAACAGCTACATTCTATGAAATAAATCCCTGACCTAGTTACATTGCTGAAGGCTTAAGTTCATATAATGCCCAGCACAAAGAAGAAATTGTTATCTTGAGAAAAGTAAATTTTGCATTCCCCGAGTTCTATATTATTAAATCTGTGGCTTTAATATTGCATCAGAGTAGATATTTTATTCAATTATATGGACAATGAAATAAGAACTGAGAAAGATGTAGCTGGCCCAGGGTCCCCTGGGTGTGAAAGGATGATGAGATTTCTTTTATCTACTCCTGACAATGAAGTTTAAATTTTTACTTAAATCTTGTACCCGCAAAATATCCTTTCAAGTAGAGGTTAATTCGTCACAGTCATACTTGGCATCAAACAGTTTTCAGCAGAAGTAAAAGAAAAAAAATTAAAAAGGCAATTTAACATTTCTATCCTAAAGATGGGTGGAGTGTAGTTGGATTCTCCAAAATGTTGGCTAAAGAAAGTAAAACATGGCCAAAAGATCATTATTGCCAAATTAAACAAATGGATTTTGTACTTGCTCAATAAAATAAAAGAATCTGTTTCTAGTATTTCAATGCAATGAAATAGATGTGTTGTTTTTTTTTCCTACATGGAAATAAGTATTTCTCACCTAAGTACTTTCAGAAAGTGGTCTTTTATACCCATTAGGCCATGAAAAGGTGAAAGTATAAATGAGGTTGGAGGAGAAATTCTTACCTCTATATTTCCCCTGAGAATGGATGCTCTCCCTATGTGTTAGTAGAAAAGGGATAGGTAACGTGCACTGCTGGCCTCTAATGGAAATGCTTTTCTAACTCATCCTTGTGGCTCAACAACTGTTTTATTTCTCTTGTCAAACCAGTTGGGTCTAGCGAAGTCTAATTATTAGTCTTAGGCAGTCAGAGTTAATAGCATGGCGTGAACCTCAGGAAAAAATTTCAGTTAAAAGTCAACCGTGAGATACACAAAACCTTAGATAAGATTAAATGTTAACATCCAAACAGCTCTCAGCTAACCCAACAGGCTGAAGTCCAACCTAGGTGTCATTAATTTATAGCACTCAAGTCTAAATACCACGAAAGCTGATTAAAAGAGGAACAAAGATGCAACTTAGAGGACCAAAAACAGGGATAACATTACAGGTTTTTCTTTAATTAACAACTTCTTGCAGGATATCAATTGCAGATACAATTTCCATTAGGTCATATCATTTAAGTGAATCTAGTTGAAAAGCAATTATAACTCTCCAGGATCACTAGAGATCCTAGAGACACCTAATCAACACTTATTTCACTTCCTTTTTCTTTCTTAACAATTGGACGATATTCTTAATAATATTTTTAAGTGATTAACATAGCACACAGTTTCTTACTTCCTTTCCAACTTCATCTTTTGAAACCAAAAATGAGCTAATAACAAGCCGTAGTAAACTTCTGGACATTTTTCTCTCTTGCGACTATTATGTGGGTTTCTGAACAGACCCAATTAAGGAAAAGTACACCCCTACAGGCTCTGGTACCCTGTTGACTAATGCTTCTTCCCCCACCCCATCCTCTTATTTGCCTTTACTGATACTGAAGAAGCAGTTGATTATCAGGAAACTGAGCTCAGATAAATTAACTTAATGAAACAGATGACTTTGTACATCTGTATGCCTTTGAAACTGACTAGGCTCAAATGTCCACTTGGCTAAATGAGTCTGCGATCAAACCCTGGCAGAGCGGTCATCAGCCTGTCACTAAAAGCCTCTCCCCAGCCCTGGATCCCATCTTTCTGTCCGAAAACCAGGCGTAAGCTTAACAGCTGTCAAGCTCCCCAAATGCAAACAACAGTGACTGCCTAGCTAAGTTGTGATTGATGATGCACCAGAATACATGGCTACTTCACAGATATTCCAGCCTGCAACAAATTAAGGATCTAAACCTCTGTGCTACGCAGATAGCCAGTGTATTGTGTGTTGTGGGGGGCTGCTGCGGCTCTATAATTATGTCCAGACTGATAATCCTCCATTCTACCGCTGTGATGGCTGGTACCAGGGCTTTAATTTCACTGCCCCCCTCCACCAGATAATGCCTGTGTCATTTTGGCCGTGAAACACACTGAAGGAGACAAATAAGTTTTTTTTCCAACTGTGTTAAATTAACTAATGGATGCTACTCATGACACAGGCATCATAATAACCAAGGCTCTGACGGTACTGGGTCTGCATTTAGACAGTCCCCGAGGTGTTATTCGCCTCCAGCTTTAAAACAAAACAACAGCAACAAGGAATTTGGCCAGTTGTTTAGTGTGAATAATGATTAACCAAATATTTTATACTGCAACCAGTTATATTAGTTATCTGGAGACACAGTTATAAGAGAACTATGGTATGGACCAAAACTAGCCCTTAAGCAAGCAACTTTTCTTTGAGTGCTGTGTTTTGTTCTCCTTTAAGTGGGAGTTCTCCCAATCAGAAGGTGGCTGTAATTCAATATGGTTGTAGATACACCCATTTGAACTAAATGTGGTAAATCTCAAGTATCTTAGAATGAAAATAACCATGTTTACATTACTTTCATTCTTATATAAAAGGCACTCATGCCTCTACTAACTGGTAAAGGGAGATATAATTTATACAATAGGGTAAAAGTGAAATCTGTATCATTACAAGTTTCAATGTTGTAGCTATATGACACTCCCTGCTACACATGGCCTTAATTTTTAATATGTATTTTTCTTTTTGTTCACCGAAATATTATGTATATCATTTTCATGTGGCCAAAAAGATAAGTGCCCTTTCTCATGTTCCCATCAGAAATCTGTATTTTCTGGGAGGTTAAAAATTATAATTCAGCTGTTCCTTTCTGTATTAAGACTGAAATTTGGCATCCCAGATGTGAATTTGTTTCCAAAAGGAAACAGAATCTGGTAAGCTTTTTCTTATTTTTTTACAGGAAAACAACATTTAGAGGGAAAAAGAGACTAAAACATTTTCTTTTTAAAAAAATAAAATTATATACATGACTTGGAAGTTTATATTGAACCCTTTGGACTTTAGAGGAGTAAAATCCCATATTTATCTAAAATTTTTAGCTTTAAAAGCAAGCTATTAAAAATGCAGAAGTTGTTCAACGTTCCTAAATCAGTGACCAAAAATACCTGCTTGCCTTTATTTGGGGTGATATGTTTTCAGAAGGGCTTTCTCTCTACCAAAGAGGAATTTATTTTTGCAAAATAATAACACTTTTATTGTGTGTTTACCATGCGTCAAGCTATGACTCATGTAGTCATCACAACACCTTGAGACACATGCTATTATCACCCCCATTTTACAGCTGAGGAAACTGAGGATGGAGGGGTTAAGTATCTCAAAGTCACACAACCAGTGAGTGGCAGAGCAGGGATTTGAACTCTGGGCCAGCTGGCTCCAAAGCCCACATTCTCTTCTTTTTTTTTTACAATACTTTATTGAAGTATATCATTCATACCTGGACATACATAAACAATAAGTGTATAGTAAAAGCATATTTACTAAAAAAGTATATTTGTTACACAAAACAAACATGTATAACATCATACAGGGCTCCCATACATCACTGTTATAGTTCTCCTTTTAAAGTATCACATGTTACTTTATAAAATCTCGAAAACAGGCTTTATAAAGTTACCGTTTTCTTTAAAAACAGTAAAATTTTTAAATGTTTAAAAGGTTAATTTCACAATCAGAGATAACCATTATTAACTTTTTGATGAATATCCTTTTAGCTTATAAACATGTTTTTAAAATATATATTCAATACGGAAGTTGTGAATTTACAAAACAATCATGCACATGTGTGGAACTCCTATATAACCAACACATCACACTGTTGTGAAACATGCATTCTTAATCACTATGTACATTGCCCCTCTAATCATAGTCATTTCCCCTAACCTCAGATCCACTAAATGTTCATTAAGTATCACTTTGTCTATATGGAGGACATTGTACTACAGGTTAGGGGGTAAGGAGGAAGAAGGATATGGAATGAAGGAGAGGAGAAATGAAACTATAAAAGAAAAAAACCAAACACATTCCTGCCACCATTTTATTTTGTGGACCAGATGCATGACTCAATGAGTATAATATGATATGGCAAATATTGCCCTTTTCTGATTGGTCCTTCCAGTTTGGGGAACTGTGAAACCTAGAGGTAGTGTCTCAGGTACCTGGGTCCTTCTGAATTGTCTAACTTGCTTGTGCAGGCCCAACCTACTGTGTAGAGGTCCTCCTGTTTGACTGGAGACAATTCTAATAACCACCCTTCTAAAAGCATCCAAAATCTGGTAGTAAAAGTCCTCGTGGATGTCACTGTGCCCGGCTATTTTCCCCCTCAACCTCCAGAAGACATCAATAACAATGCCTTTGGATGTGGTTGCTTTGAAGGCGCTGACTCTTACCGTTCTGTCGCACATAAACCAATTGTTTAAGTATTATTAGCAGGAACCGCAGACGGAGATGACAGGTGTAAACAGCTTATAATTTACAAAGTGTGGGATCAGGTTTCTCCACTCCGTCTGCCAGCGGCTTACAAACACACCTTGGCTTGGCCCTGTGTATTCACAGATTCTTACAGGATGGTTAAAAATAAATTCTATAATGCACCTATTTGGTAATGTGTTTTGGCCACTTGCATCTCTTTAAATGTTAATTCAAACTACCAAAGCTGTTGGTTAATTTCTAAGTTAACGTTCCCAAATGCCCTGGACAGCTAAATAAACACACGTGCCTTGGAACACTCTGAATGGACTGTTTTTCTACTCTCTGCTGTGGAGTCCTTTTTTGTCTTTTCTTCTTTGTAATCAGTATTTCTCCTGTGCAGTTGAGATGGGAGAGTTGAGATGGCTAGCTGTTGAAGAGACCCACCATTGTTACTCTGTGCACAGATGTGGGGATTCTGATGTACTTGTAGCCGAACCTACTTTGCTGCTTTCTGCATTTTGTGATGCTGACATGTTCCAGTAAAACTTTGACTAACCGGAATACGAAGGGGAAAGGGTTTCTGGTTGAGTGATTTCCTGGTTAAACTGAAAGTTATTTAGAAAGCCCTTGTTATTGAAAATCTTTCCAAAATATATCAGCCTACTTTTCTCTGTAGTGAGGCAGCACTGCTGGAGAAATATTGTGTATCACAGTTGGGAAGGGCTGCGATACAAATTTAGCAAAGCTGCTAACTGCTCATCCGTCTTTTTGCAAAGCAGCCCCTCTCTAGATTCCTGAGGCAGCTAGTATTCTGAACCATTACTACTGTCTTCAAAACCCCTTCTCCCCTCTCTAGACAGAGACATTCCAATCCACCAAGTGAATGAAACAAGGGCCTGCACCTTTCTATCCTCACACCTCCAGGCTTCCAACCATCCTCCTTCACTCCCTCCAGTCTCCACCTATGTCCATGGGTGATCTCTCCTTCACCTGAGCTCTTGGTTCATTCCTCCAGCCTTCCCATGGAGGCTGCCCCATTTCTTTGCCCATTCTAGAGAAGTTTCAGTCTCTGCAACTCCACTGACATTCCCATAGACAAGCCCTTCTTCCCCTTCTGAACAAACCTTTCTCTCCTCCTTTCCTTCCCTTTAGCGCTAAGACCTTTCCTTATACCTTGCAAGGGTTGGCATGACATGCATGGACTTCCTAACCTCTCATTCACTCAGAAATCATCAGCTGTTTCCCTCCTCCTGTAACTCCACCAAAACTGCTTTTGCAAAGGTCCTCGTCAATGATTAGCTATGGAAGCCAATGACTTTGACTCAGCCAATCTTATCGATTCTTTCTAAACATAGCTAGAATTCCTCCCTTTCTCTTCATCTTTGCAGCCACCATTATTATTTGCTGAATTTCACATGTGTACAGTGTAATTCAGATCTTATCCTTCCCCTTCAATGCTTCTCACTGCAATTAGAATCAGAGATCTCCTAGCCCTCCTGGTTTGCCATATTCCAGCCAAACTGTCTCAGGGTCTTCAGACACCCTAGGGCTTGGAGGGTTTTTTTCTCATGCTATTCCCTCTATCTAGAAAGCTCTTCTTCCAGATTCCCCTGTCTGGGTCGTCCTCACCCTTAGCTCAAATGTTATGTCCTCCGAGAGATCTTCTGATTGACCCAGTTATGTGGGTTCCTAACAGTCACTCCTCACCAGAACACTCTTTATCACGGCAACCCATCCATTCCCTTCATGGTATTGCCTCAGGCTCTAGTGGCTAATGCACTTGGATGCTTACGAATGAATTATCATTTGACCTTAATCGGCGGTGTGCTCTGTGAGTCCTTGGAGCATGTCCTGTTTGTTCACTACGACACATCCAGTGCTTAGCCTAATATCTGGCACATGGTTATTGAATGAATGAATGAACAGATGAAGGCTTTATGCTTTTTCTACAGAAGACCTTTCTAGAAACCTAACCAGAGAAATAACTCAATAAAGAGTAACTGAAGATAGTCAAATTTTAGGGTTTCTTGCATTTTTGCATTTGAAATGCCTTACTCATTCTTACATTTACTTATATCAGGCCACTCTATCTGGAGAAATGCATTCAGCATAACATACATCATTTTATGAGCAAGTATGTTTCTAAAGAAAGGCATACACATTGTGTTGGGAGTGGTGACAAGAGTGGCCTGAAAGAGGAAGAGGGCAGCATGGTGATAGCACTGCTGCTAGCACAAGAAAAGGAGCACTGGACATAAAAACCTGAAAGGAGGAGTTGACCGGCTGATGAAGGGAGCAGGTTAGTTTTTCCCAGATGGGGGAGGCTGAAGCCAGACCAAATATTAATGTCATTGACTCGGTTAGGAAAACGGGGAAGCTAGGTTGAAAGTGGGGTGCAGAACTGCAAGTCCTGTGGCTTCACAGCTGGTTTGGGGAAGAGGACAGGAAGGATTTGGGTGGAGACAAACAGAAATTGCAGTGATGATAGAAAATGCATGGGGGAGGGGAGAGCAGAGGTGGCTCAAGTCGTTGAGTGCCTGCCTCCCACATAGGAGGTCCCGGGTTTGGTTTCCTCGGTGCCTCCTAAAAAAAACAAAAACAAACAACAAGCAAACAAATGAAAAAAAAAAAAACAACTCAGGGGAGCCGATGTGGCTCAGTGGTTGAGCACCAGCTTCCCACATACGAGTTCCCGGGTTCAGTCCCCGGCCCCCAGTACCTTAAAAAAAAAAGATGCATGTGGATATAAGGAAGTTGCTGTGAGCATTTCTGGGTAAGCAACGTGAGTTTCTGGCAGGCATGTGATTTGTGGATTTGGAACTATTAGAAATTGTGATCATAGTAGCACCACAGTTTTCCTGATTTTGTTTCCAGTCAGAAATACAGGCTAATTGGGTTGATAGCAGCAAAGGCTGATTTGACATGAGAGAGAGATAAAGAATAAGTCAGTCAGCTAAAGCTGAACTGGAGCCATAATGCATCACCATTTATACTGACCCATTCCGGGGGGCTCCTACACACCCTGAAAAACCTGGCTGAGGCTGAGCTGAAAGGGCAGTTGGAAGTAAGTAGCAGCTTCCAACAAATGTTCAGCTTTTAAAAACGTCATGTGGTAACTACAGGAGAAGAGCTTCTGTTTAAGAGACTTCTCCTACAAATGAGAAATCTCCTATGAGATAATAAATCTCCTATAAATAATATATTACATAATATATTACATAAAGCACAAATACAAAATATATATTTAATATATTATAATATATTATAAAATCTCTTATAAAATGTCATTTTGCATGGTTTAATTTTTAAAGGCTTTTAAAAAACATTTTAAAAAATGAAATACCAGCCCCCAAATAACTCAATCAACTCAATCATATTTATTTAAAAAGAAATGATTTCCCACGTTGGCTATTAGTTCATCCACCTCTGTCTACCTGCAAAGGAACATGATAATCTCCTTTCCATAGGAAAGGTTTCTGGAAAAATCAGTTATGAAAACAGATGTTGGGCTCAGTGGTGGAACAGCAGCCAGCACCAGTAAATTTGCCTTTATCTCACTCCCACCCTGCACTCCACGTGTGGAATTAGATTAGTCCTTTGGTATTATTTTAGGAGGGATTGGAATTTAATTTTAGTTAGGAAGAGCTGAGTCCATTGTTTACTTGCAAACAAAGAAAAGAATCCTCTCCCCAGCGATTCCTGCTCGGCTGGTTTTAAATAGATGAGGCTGACCAGATATTTACCATCAGGTTGAGGAAGAAAGAGACATTGTCCTAGGAAGCCAGAGTCCTGGAAACCCATTTCACCCTGTGACAGATTGCTAACTGTGAGTGAACTATGACAAATCAAAGTCCCACTGTACATTTCAAGGAGGTGGGACTGAAACGGGGGGTGGGGGAGAGTCCTTAAGTGCCGCACGGGTGGGAAGACATCATTGCAATAAAATTGTGAAACAAATGCTGGCTGGCAAACAACAAAAACACCAACGAAACTGCAATGTGCTTATCAGGATTTGACCAAGAAAAAAGGCCCCCAATCTTCCACTGAGGATGCTGGCAAAAGTCCCAGGTCCTGCAACTTCTGACTAGCTCCATGTGCAGTTTCCTTCAGGTACTGCATTGTCAGCAGCAAGAGGTTCTCAGCAGTCAAGGAACAGCTGCGCAATTCAAGCGGCCTCTGAACGGTGGAAGGGCTTTTCATTCAGGTCTCGTGTGATTAAAAAAAAAACAAAAAACTGGTGTTCTTTTGTGCTTTACAAAGGCAGTACTTTGCTGCCTCCAAGTTCAAGACTCATGGGCTATTAGGAGAGGCAAGATGGACAATGTATTAGCATGTGTGAAAAAAGGAATAGGCGTTCCTTAAAATCAAGTCCATAATAAGAGCAGCCCAGAACTTGGAACACCTACCTAGCCAGAAGCAGCAACTACGGCAATTAGAAGGTAAGTGTTTTGACTCGTGTGTTTTTGATGCAAATGATTTGGCAATAATCACACACAAACACACACACACACTCATACACACAGACCTATCAATAGGAAATTACAGTATTTATTCACAATAAATGCTTTTCTTGAGAGAGAGGCAGTAATAGAGAATAGAATCACAGAAAAGTTAGAGCTACGTGGGACTGGAGAGCATCTAAACCAAAATCTCAGCCTGTAAAGAAGTCTTTTTCCAGAGAGGTTAAGTCAATTGCCCAATGACTCACGAATATTTCAGAAATAAACAAGATGTTAACACCCCTTAGAAAGGATGTCCTGGTACTTCCATCCTGCCCTGCCTGTCTATGCGTGAGGTGTTTAGGGACCAGGCAAGACCAGTGATTAGGATCATGGGCTTTAGCATCAGGCCAGTCTGGACTTGCACCCCCAGCACTGCCATTTGTCAGTTGTGCGACATAGGGAAGATTGCTCTTTAGAATCTCAACTGACAACTCAAAAGTGGGGATAACAGTTGAGGGTTACTACAAAGATTAGATGAACAAATAGCAAGCACTCAAGTGTTGGTTACCACAAGGGTCACTACTATTAGTAGCAGTGATATTTTCATCTTCTTTGGAATTTTAAAACATTAAAAAAAAAAATAACACGAAGGACATAGGCAATGACCACAGAGGTCTATGAATAAGCCTATGGGGAATAAATGTAGGCAGGTCACACAAGCACAGGGTTGTATTGCTTCATCTATTCTTATAAGCTTTGCCCAAATGCTTTGCGAAAATAACAATCTGCTGCCTTCACACAAGTATTGTGAATATTAGCTGCCCATATGGGCTCAATGGTTTGTTTTTTTCCAGTATTAGCAATAGGTGTTTGTTCTCCTAAAAATCATTTTTTTAGTAATTTTTTTTCCTGATGATCTGTGATGTCCTGATGTACTAAATTGGATGGCTGCTTACTAACATGAGCTGTTTGAAATACACAGGTGGAGCCACCTCAGATTACTGAGATAATAAATTACTTTCAGGTCCTTTGCATCCAATGCTCTTCCAGCACTATCACTTGACATGTATTCTTAGCATAATTCTGTTCAGAGGAACAGAATCTCAGTAAATGTTGTTACATGTTTGGTTTTTTTTTTCACAACACATTTTGTAATATTTTTGTATGGTATCTTACAAATATTATTCATCTGTCAGAATATACTTCTTAATGGCTGTTTTTCATCTCCTTATATTGATTATATAAATAGTCCATGATGACCTTCTTGTGGCAAAACACAATAAACATTATAGATAAAACTCAATTCCCACCTGACCATCACCCCCATCCTCGAACTTCTCCCCCTACAGCAAACCCAGCATCTCACACCTCTGAGGCACCCAACTACCATGCTGTGGCCTGTATATTTTCTAAAGTTTTCTTTTTCCTTCTTTTCCTTTGTTTATTTCTTTATTAAACTCTTATCATTTTTTGTTTTTTAGGAGGTACCGGGGATTGAACCCAGGACCTCGTACATGGGAAGCAGGCGCTCAACCACTTGAGCTATATCCACTCCCCAACCCTTATCATTTTTGTAAATATGTTCTTGGAGCCAGACACATGTTTCTTTGGAATTCATTCATTGCAACTAAGAAAAAATAATTTTCAAGTGCATGTTCTGCAATCCAGCAAAATTTTCTTCATTTCATATAAGGTGTAATTTTAAATATCAGTGCCAGGGGGCGGATGTGGCTCAAATGGTTGGGCGTCCATCTGCCATATGGAGGGACCTGGGTTCGATCCCCGGGACCTCCCGGTAAAATAAAATATATATAGAAGGCACATGGGCTGCCAGGCTCTGTGTGCCGGTGAGCCACCAGGCCCCGGGAGCCATGCAGCAAGATGATGACGTAAAAGGAGAGAGACAAGACAAGATGCTCCGAAAGCTCAGAAAACCAGGAGCTGAGGTGGCGCAGATGGCAGAACACCTCTCTCCTACATCGGAGGTCTCCAGGATCGAATCCTGGTGAAGACTGGAGGAGGAGGATGAGAAGAGATGAAACAGACACAGAGAATTGCCCAGCGAATGGACACAAAACAGCAAAATGGGGAAGGGGGGCTTTAAAATGGATCAAGTAAATAAATAAATCTTTAAAAATATATATATATGTATCAATGCCATATCCTTATGTACCACAATGCAACATTCCCACTCGTGGAAGTTAAAACAAACAGCCCTTCTTTTTTCAGTCCTAAATGAGACAACTTTGTACATCTGGGGTTTTAAGTGGATGATCTGGGCCAGCCTTATGCAAGGGTTCTGTTGCCTAAAGTCAGAGAAGCTACTGGATTTGTTTTGTCATTTTCCTCCTGGAATGTATGTTGCATATTACTAACTCTAGGGCTGTGAAAGATCTGTAAACTCTTGAGCAAGGCACTAAAATTGACAGGCTCGGAGACCAAAACAAATCACTGATAGTCATTACTTGTGAGAACCATTCTGTACTGGGCGGTGTGAAGAGCTGCCATCCACACTTGCAGAGTATTACCCAGAGAAATGGCTTCCACTATTCCAGTACAGTAACCTTGATCTCTCATTGCAATATATTTTAATAAATCCTGTAACTGACATGCGCTGCCTTTTTAAACTTTGCACCTGATTAATTTGCTCAAATACACACACACACAAACATAAAATAACTGACAGATTGCCTTCAATAATTTGATTTGCACCATTAGAATTGAGACGCTTCTTCCATCAGTGAGTGGTACATGCTCAGATTATCAGATTAACTGATTTACAGGGTCTTTGACATCCAGATCCTTTATATTTTGGATATTATTTTACTTCTGTCCTGGTCTTTTTTAACCTCTTATTTTTATGTAAAATTTTAATTATTTAGCTAATCAGTCATGCCAGTTATTCTTTCCAAAGTATCTTAGATTGACATTAGATATAAAATGGATTACATTCGCTTTGTCTGGTTAATTTTTAAATTGTTGAGTAAGTTTCCTTGAGAATGTTCTGATTTCACTATTTTTCTGTTAGTCTTCCTTTCCATTATAAATTCATTTCTTCTCATTCACCTTTTTGTGCTAAACTGCATAATTTTTATAGAACTCCTTTTCTTATATCTGCAAACTCTTGGTTCTTTAAATAATCAAGTGAACTTCCTTATATGCTAATTTTGTCTGATGTTTTCTTCAGATAATCAGACAGGATTCAAGTACTCATTGTTTTCAGGGCATTCAGTTATTGGAGCATTAAGATATATATTCTTTTTATTTGGGAAAAGTATCCATTCTCATCCTTTTGATTCACAATCACTTCAAATACCACTTTAAAAACAGAAGCAAAAATTATGTCAAGTATAGACCAAACTGGACTTTGGCCATCATTAACAACTTATGTTTAGCAGCATGGGAGCTGTTTGCTGCCCATACCTGTGTATTACTATCCACCTTGTTGGAGAGCTTACTCCTGGATAAATTTAGCTTCAGGTAATTCACAAAGATCCCCTAATGTCTAACAATAGCTTCTGTTTTAGTCATTTTTCCTGGGAAGGACTGGACCCTTGCGGTCCTCAGAGACTTAGAAGAAATAAACTGCCTCCCTCATTCCCACATGTCTCTTCAATCTCTCACTAGCAGAATCCATGATATGGCAAGATAATGGGGTGGGACATGAAGTTGCTCCACAATTTTGCCCAAAGTTTCCCAATTCCCTTTTTGCTTATAATCATGCACCCCTCATATTTCATATACACTGATGTATGTATATATATGTGTTAGATGCATAATCTTAATAGCATAAGAGAAAAACAAAACAAAACAAAACAAAAAACAAAACCCAACTTGGCCCAAACTATCATTTTTCACTCTAGTGTCTTCCTTAGCAGTTTATGCTCGTGTGACTGGCATAAATATCAGCCAACAACTTCTACTTTAGAGCAGCCTCTTTTGGCACTTAGATGACAGTATATTTCTACATGGATGAATGCACACAGAAAAAGTCTTGTGTAAATAATATTTTCCATTAGCAACATTGAACTGATGTCAAAGCTCTTGGTGCATTCTAAGACTATAAAATTCACAATCATGATAATATTGAGATGACAACAAAAATTACTTATGTTGGAAATTGTTTTGCCCTGCTCGATACCATTTGGGGCAAGACAAAGGAATCAGATCTGTATAATGACTCTTAGGCTGCAAACAGTTGATAACATTCATGTATATGAGCAGTAATGGGGGGCAGGGGTGGAGGATGAGCACAAAAACAGGTGAATCACATGCTGGCCTGGCTCACACAGACTGCTAATTGGTGATAATCGACTGGTCCATTGCATCCTAAATGTTCTAAAGCTGGCAGAATTCAAATTTACACCACGGGTCTTTTATCTATACCTGTTGTTTTCAGAAGTACTATAATGTCTACTTGGGGAAAGGGGCGGGTAGAGTCACCAAAACGATTATTAATATTATTATTATTTACGATTACTAGCATTCAATGACATTTGAAAACAATATTCTGGAAAGGCAGCAACACCAGACTAGCATGGCTGAATAAAGGGTTAATTACTGTGCAAGTTCCTATGCTGAGGCCACCCACACACGTTCATTCTGTCAGTACTAAGCTTGTATTATTGTCATTACAAGTTCAAAAGCTAATTAATAGTTACAGTGAACTTGGTAGGTTCTTACACATGAATGGGTATCTAGGGCAGAAGAAAACCTTAGGTTCTTTAAGTTGCTTTATTTATCCAGTTAAGAAGTCTCCTGTGCACATGCCATATCTTGGTTTGCCCATTCATTTTCTTCTCCCTGTTTTTTGAGGATTTCTGTCCCTGCCACTGGGCATACCCAGGAGAACTACCAGGGATTAAGATCCTATTTATTCCCTTTTCATTTGAGATACAGGAATTGGTGTGAAAATTTTAAGAGACTTTTTGACTTTGAGATAACCATTTCTTATGTCCTTTAAGACTCTGTACATCCTATATGGTCCTGTATAGCATGTATGCCTGCTGCCATATCTGGCTAATATTCTGGTGTTTATGTGAGTCAGAAAGCTGGGAGATTTGAGAAATAAAGTATCTCCTAAAGGACACTCAGCATTTACCTTTTTCCTCTTCACGGCTCTATTGTGTTTTATTTCTTTCCACCGGATCCCTCTCCCACCTCTTTACACACATATATAATTTTAATAACCTTGTTTAAAGGCCCCTAATTATCCCTTTATCTTTCACCAGCAGGTTCCAGAAAACATTTGTTTCCTCCCCTCTCATTTGCCTTAGACTGCAGGGATTTTAAAAGCAACATGGGTCCATACATCCACTGCATCAAAAAGCTAAGTTAAAAATTTTTTTAAAAGTCAAACATCATGCTAAGACTCCAATAAAGAGTTTGGATTTCTTTGGAGGTGAGGTTTGATCATTTGCAACTAGTAGTTAGTGCCAGGAGAGGCTGGGGGATCAGAGCGTGGGAGTCGTCATTATTTTAAATGGTGAATAAAGCCGGTCCCTGCTTCATGCTTGGAGAGACAGCAAGTGTCTGTCGCTGAATGGCACAATGAGCAAGGAAGTGAGGACTGCAGGTCCCTTCTATTCAGCACTGCTTTATTCCCTTCTTCATATCTTCATTTTCTAGGAGAAAAGGGAGTTGGAAACCATTTACTTTATTTCCAGAGGCTTCAGCGCTACTTGAACACTTTCCCTGTTCTTTTTATTTATGTCATTTTGGAGATAGCATCGTTATTTCCCATTTATAATACTGAGATTCTATGAAGGTAGGTTTATGCGAATACACACATTGCCCAAGCAGCATGTCATAAAGTTGAAGGGTTTTTCCCCCAAGCCAGAAAATACTAGCTTTTCTCTTTCAAGATGATGTCAATTTCATTTTTCAACTACTATGGAAGGGATGACAGGTTTTTCTATGTTATGACTATAACTGGATTTCTTTCAGTGATAGAAGTGCTGTTTTTCTATTTCATAACTAACTAAGTTTTACCTAATGTTTTTGGAAAACTTTCACAAGGCCCTTGGTTCAGTGAATCCCCCATACAGCCATGTGAACAGTTCAGGAGAGTTTTCTCCCACTTGAAACCTCTTTATTCTCACCTTTTTAAAGTTCAGAGTTCAAAACTGTTTTTAAACTTTTGTTTTTCTCATTTAAATGTCTGATTAAAACAATTCTTCCTGGAATTTTAGTGACTGCTCTTGAAACAACATAGAAATACTCATTAATATAAAAACAAAAGTTTATCCTTAACATCTAGACTAATTACTTTTTTGTTGTTTTTTAGTTTTTTAGACTTATCTCCTTAAAGAAGGACAATAATTTCATTTTTTTGAATGCACACAGTGGTCAAGACTGGTCAACGCATGGTAACTATTTAATTTTCTCCAAAGGTTTATAATCCAACTAGTTTTCTGAACTAACAAGGCTGTTCATTCAAATTAGGTAGCATGCTGACATAAGATTGTGCTGGCAGAAGAAAAAGAACAGTAAATGCAACTTTATGATAAGGTAAGCAGATGTGTTTGGATAATGGGATAATGTAGTCAAGCCTCAATGTTCCTAATCAAGTCTTCAGTGTGTTTAAATTCATTTCAAAACTAGCCATTTTCACTTTTATAGTAGACTTTGCAGGTTCTCTAGTGTCCTTTACTTTTCCATTAAGTTTTTTAATCTTTTGGGCAGCTTAAAATATGTTTGGAAGGTCTTTAATAATATGGCAGTCAATGTTCTCTGTTGCATTTCTCATGAAGATTAAATGCACCCTGCTAGAGATAGGAAAAAAGAATTCTCTCTGGTCCCTATTGTTTCCAAGAAATAACTTGGGTACTGGAAAAACTGGGAATACTCTAGTCCTTCTTTTAGCAATACATAAATACTTCATTACTCTTTTCAGGAAGTTGAAGGCACTCCTTCCAACTGCTGTCACTATGGGGCCCCTCCAGGTTAAAGCTAGTTCCTGGAATCACTGAGGAATTTCCTTCCCAATCCTCTTTCCCCAGGCTGGGGTTGGGCACAGTCCAGGGCACCCATACAGTTGGCAGCTTCCTCCTGTACCTCTCCTTGGGAGAGGCCTTCCATGACTCTGCGAATGGGTTTGGTCTGCCAACCAGGACTGCCATTGCTATATCAAAAGGCTACAAGGACAAAGGCAGATTTGTAATTACTGTGATATCACCATTTCTAGTCAATGTTTCTCTAGCTCGGTATGTATTGCTTTCAGACTTTGGAATGAAAGGTGAAGTGGCAAAGAATTTAGCTGCAGCCTCACCCTTCACTGTTAAGGGAAACTATCTAAGGAGAGCAGATTATTCACATATGATTGAAATCATTTTGTTCTCTAAAACAATGACAATGTGGAGCAGAAAAGTGGACGTGAGAAAGGGTCCAATCTCTCTGAGTGGGCTCTGAGATGCCAGTCAGATGCCATGATGACCTGCTCTGAAAATGGCCAGCTATGAGAAGGAGAGTTTCTTCATCCAGCTATCTCGGGCCCCAGCCCTGTCTGCAGGGGTGACTGCAGAAATCCTCACTGGCCTTTAGAATCGAGGTTATCTCAGGAAGCTGTTATGATGATTAAAATTGTTCTTAAAGGGCCATAAAACTTTTTGGAAGTAAGATGCTTTAATGAAATGATAAATCATTTTAATAATAAGTATGTGTACATGCATAGGTGGGCAGAGTCTTGGTTTGCTGGAGTCAAAACTCTAAAACCCCACCAGAATCCTAAAGGCCATTAAGATTAGGATCACTATTCTTATCACCCCAGCTCTCTTACCTCAGCTCCATTTGCCCACAAGACTTTGAGGCTATTAGGTGAACACTGGGCTCATCATGAGCCACAGGCACAAACATATCAAGGTCCAGGCAATTACTTCCCAGACACACTCTGTTTTACATATTCAAAGATAAGCTCCTAACAAACAAAATCACATCCCTACAATGTAGTTAGCAGACTAAAAACAGCCAACAGCTGACCATGTTCTGCTCCTCCTTTTTCTAGGATAAGAGCATTTTTGCACCCCCACACTCCAGGTGCCTCCATATCCCACGTCCATGTGTCCTGTGGAGCACTGCTTCTCAAACATCAGTGGGTATGCCAGTCATCGGATCATCTTGTTAAGGTGCAGATTCAGATCCAGTCTGTCTGGTGTGGGGCCTGAGCAGCTGCATTTCAAATACGCTTGCAGGTGATGCTGATGATGCTGGTCCCTGGACCACACTTTGAGTAGCCGGGTTTTAAATCACTTGCCCACCTCATGGTGGGGATAGAACTAGGTAATTACTGGGAGCTCCTCCCTGGAGCTAGCAGCTCCCACCCTCATTACACAGATTCTCCTTCTAACCCCCCTGCCATTAAAGTAACAAGGGAGATTTACAGAGCTTTCAAAACCCATTTAGAACCCGCAACCTATCTGGAGCCCACCAATTTTTCCTGATTCCATCCTCTTGCTCTTTAGCCATTCCCACCTCTTTTTATTGCTCATTATGGCTAGTCTGTGTAAAAACAAGCTTCAGCCTGATAAGCAATCAACTGACTTTTCCATAAATATAGATTTTCATGAAAAACAAAAAGAAAAGGGAACAGAATGGAAAGGTGTTATATGTTCAATTTATTTTAGGTTCCCAACCTATTTTTTCCTTAGACTTGTTGCCTGATTTCCATTAAGTCATCCTGTTTGCTCTTCGCCTTTGCATCAGTTTTTCCTGCTACTCTAGGGCTTTAAAAAGGATTTTTAAAAATCCATTATCCTTTTTAAAAATATATCCTTTTATTCTAATGGCATTCAAGCAAAAGTAGGTAAAACGTAGGCACATGCACCAAGTGACCTGAAGAGGTACAGCATTGATGTCGCTGGAAAGCCTTACACTCAATTTGACGGAAATTTTTGCTCTGATTCTTTTCTTCCAGGTCACCCTAGTTGGATTGCTAGCCGAGGCATGTGCTAAACCCTCCAAGGGTATTTACACTGCATTTGTATCTGTTTATTTTTCAATACTCAAATATTTGAAATGAACTTCTAAGAGTTTGCAGTGCCATCAAATTTGAGGTGTGTATTATTAGAAATTAGTGGTTTTCATATATTTTAAGGTGAAAAGAGCTGTTTTTAAAAGCATTTATCAGTTTTTTTTCTCACTACCTAACTCTCTGATTAATATTCTTAAGTAATGTATTGATTAAGAAAAAGGCTTTGCTATATCCATGAAGGAAGCATCTACCACAGAAGCTTTTATTTCGTAACAGTATTACTAAGAAGCAAGCATTAAGACTGGCTATTTTCTTTGGTTCTAAACAAGAGGAGAAAATCCAGTGATGGAAACTGTTAGACATCTAATACTTAATAAAAGAAGCTGAATGATCCCCTGAGTCAACACCGTGAATGTTAAGCATTCTGCAAATAAGGAGGAAGCACGATCGGTGCTATTAATTAAGGTATACTAGATCCAGAACCTTGCAATATGTAAGCTATTCTTTGAGAGGAACTAAAGTGCTTTCAGATGTTGATGCCATCTCCAAAAGTGCTGCACCTTTCCCCTGGACACACTTTTTGTGCTGGGACACTCTGACACCACAACTATCAAGGTTATCATGGAAGACCACCTACCCCATTCCTCACATTCACAAACAGGGAAGTCTGGCAGCCTCTTACTTGTCCAGTTTGGGGAAGGTGGTTGATGTGTCTTGAATTGGTTCCAAAGCTCTGTGAGTATACGCCCAGCTGGGTACTTCAGAATGGCTAGGGCCAGTTTATAAGGCCTTCCCCCTCCTGGACAGCTTTTTTTCCTGACTTAAGATTGGATTTATGGACCTTTAGTCTTGCTTCCAGGGAAGAATGGCAAACTCCCAATGCTGTCCATTTAGCTGCCATGGCCCAGTCAGCTGAACCAATGGTCCTCAAGACTCACGGCACATTTCAGTGAATGTCACATTTCTTGTCACACGAGCAGAAAACTTGCTTTGGGGTGGTGTGTGGAGGAAGTTCCACGCTCCTGCTGAGGAGAACAGAAACTGTGCATGTCATTCTCTACAGACAACTTTTAAAATGGGTTCTGGAAGGTCTCCATGGGCTGCCAACACACCTCAGGGTTTTTGATAGTCAGGAATTATAAAACAGGCCTCCCAGTATTGTGTTCCATTCCAAGCTCTTTTCAATTTATAGTCTGTAAAATACAATGCTGTTTACCATGGCAAAAGCTATCACTGTGGCTGAAATAATACATTTTTCCTTGATACAGCTTCTTCAGCTGAAAGATTTTTAAATGTTTCCAAAAATTCCCTTTTCAATGGGCAAATTGAGGCAAGGAAACAAACAGCCTAATCCACAGATTATACCAAGTCAATGGAAGATAGAAGAAGAAAACCCGATTCTTTTTTCCTACATGGCTTCAATCCTCCTTAAAACAGTTTACTGTGCTGCACAATTCCATTCTGTAAACCAAATAAATGGACAACAACCACGGTTTCATTATCCAACATTTAAAACTCTATTTGTACATGAATGCTGCCTTGGAAATGAAAGGAAAAATGGGACAGGCCCAGCCTTCCTTGTCTACAATTTCTACCTCTAGAAAGAAGGGGACAATAAGTGAAGCATGATCCTGTAGATACAGCACTGTAAACCACTAATTTAAAGGTCCTTGGAGCTAGCTGATGAGAAGACCAAATAAGCACTTTTCAGGCTCATGGATGAATCAACTAAAAATAAAAATAAAAATCATTATAAGCAAACAGCAAAATGGATTTGATAAAGCATCTCTTATATGTTTCTGGAAATTAAAAAAAAAAAAAAAAAATCACACAGGAGAAAGTCCCTTAATATTGCCAAGTGGTTATTTGATCAGCCTTTACAAGTCTCTCTCATTTAAGGGACTGGATTCAAAAATAAAACTTCTCTTGGAGTCTGAGGACTTAGCCTTAATAATGGGATAGATTCTGTTCTGTACCACCCCATAGGGAACGGAGAGCTCAGACACTGGCACAGAAGCACTGGGGCCTGAAGAGAGAGAAAAGCAGAAGGATCTTGATGCTTCCATTTCTCTCTCTGTAGAAGACCAGATACCCTTAAAACCGTGGTGACATTCAGAAGAGATGGGAAAGGATGGGGAGCCTACATGCGGATAAACCACCAGTGACCCCTGGCTGCCCAACCTCTGATCCGAGGGTTAGGAGGGCTAGTTTTCTTTTCACCTCTGCCAACACTGCCCAGAGAAATAAAATGTCAATAGAGGTGGAAACTGGAGACATGAAATAAAAATGATTATATTTATAATAAGTGGGAAATTATACTCTCTTCTAATGAGGCATAAATACCCAATTATTGTTAACAGAACACGCCATGTGAGTACTTTTCTAGTAAGAGTAAGAAGGCAGCATATCATTGATGCTAAATTCATGAGAGTTTTTCCCCATATCTTCATGCCGTGTATAAATTACAACACTTTTCAGAGCATTTAATAGTATACAAACACTGGTCAGAATGCTCAGCCAATATTTATGCTCTAATCATAAACACCTCTCTGCAGAGCTACCAGTGGGGCTGGTCACAGCACACATTCAATTCAGTTACCCGTGGCCCAGAAATACCGGTTCCATGGCTCAAGGGACTTCTACATGGGCATCGTAACATGATGTGTAAGTCAGCAATGGGTTCTAATCTTGTACAAATAGAAAATAAGGAACTGCATCCCTTTAGGGTTTGAGTGGAAAAGAATTGGCGGTTAAAGAGTTCATTTTTAAAAAGGCATTTTAAACTATTGTCTTTTCATTGCCATTGAAAAACAAAAATATTATATCTATCCCCCAATTACTTAAGATCATAAATTTCCATTATATTTCCTTTTATGACAATTTCTAAATCCCCTTGGTTTTTATTTTCAAAGCAAAATAAACATATCTCCTGAAGGTTAGTCACAAATTTCACACTGTCAGCAATGTCTGGATTATTTTAAGAAAGGAAAGATTACCAAGAGAAGGATGCTCTATGAGGTTATCTGATACCATTATTCTACCTTTCAGTTCTCGAACTTGAAACCAGGTCTGTGCAATAATACCCCCAAAGTGCTAACGCTAACACTGTCTAATGATACAGAGAACCCTGTAGCAGGCTCCGCAGGCCTGAAGCTAACTGGTTTTACTGAACCACAGCAAAAACAAAGAAGACGCAGAAGGAGAGATTTTCCTAGGAAAGTTGACCTAATCCTCTTTCCCAGGACCAGCTTCCGGCAGAAGTCTCCGTGCCTGTGTGTGATCTGAGAACTGTGCACCGCATGCAGATGCTCTCTTCTAACAGTGAAAATAGCGGTACCTTAGGTCTACCTGCGGCACTAGACTGCCTTAAAAATAGATATGACATCATTTGGTCCATGCCAGAACCTTAAGAGGAAGGCATGGCTCTCTTTAATCATCTCACACATGAGGAGTTAGTCTCAGGGAGATTAATTATATCAGAGGATCCCCAAACTGACTGATCACCACAACCACCTGAGGGATATTTGAATCCTGTAGTTTCCCAGG
>JAQZBX010043453.1:0-21670 GCA_029593785.1 Cabassous unicinctus | reverse complement strand
ATCCCTGGAAGGGGAGGAAGAGTTGTCATCCAATGCTATAGAAATAATCAGAGGAAAATAAAGTTAAATTACTTAAAGTTAACTTCATGATTCAGGGTAAAGCTCAAAGAATCAAGGCTTTCCAACTCCCATTCTTGAAGTTTATGCAAAAGACTTACTGGCAAAACGAGACTGCATATTTTTAACATACAGAACACTGATGATAAAGGAGAGACGACTTTGGAGAGTGGGGATAAGACTACATGCTTCCCCCCAAATTGTGAAAGTCTCCTGCTTGAGCTGCAACATAGTAAGTAACATAATCTACTTGTGCATACTTGCAGGGACATATTATACCACTGTCTCTGCTATCATCCAAAGGCTGAAAGAGTCATCAGTTACCTTCTTAGAGCTGCCTTTTAACCCACAGCTAATATAACCACACCCTGCCCCTGCATTCAGACAGCTACAGCCGAATCCTGGCAGGTCACCTTTCTCTTAGTTCCTACCTATAAAAAGAAAGATGGAACTAGGTTGCTTCTAAAGCCCATCTCAGTTCTAGGATCCTCTGAATCTAAAAGCAAATTGTGTTGGGAGCAGATGTGGCTCAAACGGTTGAGCACCTGCCTCCCACATGGGAAGTCTCGGGTTCGGTTCCTGGTGCCTCCTAAAGAAGACAAACAAATAGCAAGCAAAACAAACAAAAAAGCCAACTCAGGGAAGCCAATGTGGATCGGTGGTTGAGTGCTGGCTTTCCACATATGAGGTCCCGGGTTCAATCCCCGGTCCTGGTACCTCAAAAATAAACAAATAAACAAACAAATAAACTGTGTTTATTATGTCATGACAATAACTGTTTAAGGGACTTCCAAATATCTATTTTCTAAAGATTATTTTTAAATTCCCTATTCTGGAAATTGCTCTCAAAATATCTTAAGAATTTCTATAATTCTATGTACCACATTTGCTTAAAGAAACAAAAAAAAAAAAGACCAAAATTTTTAAAGGTAATTATTTTCCTAGTATCTGAGATATGTGATAAAATTCTCTTAAAATGATGTTATAACTGAAGTTTTCTATAATTACCTACAAAAACATTAATACAATTAGTTACAAAGAACTGAACCAAAATAAAACCAAATAGACTAGCTACTAAACTACACACGTCTTCAAATCTTTTGGGAGTGAAATACTCTAGTAAAAATAACAGACGAGATGGAAACACAAGTTTCTTATTATCACACTTCATATGTTATAAAACATAACAGCTAACTTATTTTTGGCAAAATGATTAGGAATTGCAACACTCTGGCTTACACAAACTTATTTGATCGTTAAATGCATCTTAAATGGAGCGTGTCATGCTAAATTCAGGCATGCAAGACTGTACTGTCTTAGAATAGTCCAGAAACGCTGAAATTTCAACACATTGGCAGGGATCACACCACCAATATTAACTGGACCAGGTGTTTAAAGAGAGAGAGAAAAAGACAGGGAAAACTTCAACAATGTTGAGTTAATTGAAACCAGAGAAAGTTTTTGAATAATAAAAATCACACAGATGTTCACCTTCCTCCCACCAAAAAGGTGACCTTTATGGACAATTTATTGCACATGTTATTTTCTGAAATACACCTTTTTACAGAAGATAAAACACAATGAAAACACTATAATCACAGCATGAGTTAAGTCTTCACAAATACACTAGGTTAAGCTTATGCTTCAGCTTTCTTTTCCTTTTCACTATTAGTCCTGAAAGCATAAGAACACCTGAAAGTAGAGCAGTAATTAGAAAGTTATGACACCGAAGAAGCTGTAAGAAACTACACTAACCATATGATGCATTGTACTTATTTCCCAACAGACACTGTGGATGCAAGCAAAAATAGAGGGATTCAAAGCAAATGTGTTGAACAACTTTTAAAATATACACAAGAGAAACCATACATTACATACAGAATAGATCTGGCACAACCATGCAAATAAAAACCAAAGGACAGAACTGTGATTACGGTAACAGACCGTGAAGGACTGAAACATGAATATTTTCTTCCTATGTTTATAGAATAGTAATGCTATTATTATTTCAAATATGCAAGTATCCTTTTACATGCAGTTTTAAAAGCTTTAAAAATATCTAAATAATAACCAAAACATATTTCCTATCATGTTGCTACTTTTTACACACTAGGAAATAAACTTAGTATTTTAATTTATCTATATACCTACATACTTGATTATAAATCACTCCAGTGAAGTTTTGACTTTAATAGTAGTGGGTAGCCAGCTTATGACATGGCCCCCAATGGTGCCCTTACCTCCTGGGGTTCATGCCCTTGGGTAACCTCCTCCCTGTGAGTGTGGGCTGGTCCTAGTGATTTGCTTCTTAAAAAACAGATTATAGCAAAAGCGATTGGCTCTCATTTCTGTAATTGAGTTTTGGCTGTGAATTCCATCTTGCCAGCATTCTCTCCCAGCTCTTCTCTCATATTTGCTCTGATGAAGCAAGCTGGAGAGGCTCACATGTCAAGGACCCGAGGGCAGCTTCTGACCAAATGCCAGTGATGAGCTAAGGCCTCAGTACAAAAACCCTCAAGGGACTGAATCCCACCAACAGCCATTAAGTGAGCATGAGAGCAGCCCCTTCTCAATTCAAGCCTTCAAATGACACTGCAGAACTGCCAGACACCGTGATTCCAGTTAAGCCGAGCCAGATACAAGACCCACAGAAACTGTAAGATTATAGCACCGTATACTTTTAAGTTGCTAAAATTTTGAGTAATTTATTCCACAGCAACAACTATAGCAACAAGAACAGCAATTAACCAAGTGACTGAGCGAGTGATTCGATTGTCATGTCAATAATAATAAAAAATAATATTTATGTTACTTTTACGATCCAGGCACCATTGTAAATAATTTACAAAACTTGTCACAAAAATCCTTTGAAGAACAATTTTTTTTCTAAAATTTTTATTGTGGTAACATACATATATACATGCATACATATACAATATATATATAAAATAAAATTTCCCATTTTAACCATTTTCAAGTATACAATTCCATGGTGTCAATTACATTCACAACATGCACTACCATCACCACTATCTATTGCCAAAATTTTCCCATCACCCCAAACAGAAACTGTACCCACTAAGTGTTAACTCCCCACTCCCCATCCTCACCTGTCTCAGGTACCCTGTATTCTAGTTTCTGTCTCTATGAATTTGTAGATTCTAGTTATGTCATATAAATGAGATGATACAGCATATGTCCTTTTTGATCTGGCTGATTTCATTCAGCCTGGTATCTTGAAGGTTCATCCATGTTCTAGCATGTATGAAAACTTCACTCTTTTTTATAGCTGAATAATATTCCATTGAAAGTATATACCACATTTTGTTTATCCATTCATTCACTGATGGGACATCTGGGTTGTTTCCATCTTTTGGCTACTGTGACTAATACAGTTATGAACACTGGTGTACAAATATCTATCCAAGTCCCTGCTTATAATTCTTTTGTGTATATGCCTAGAAGTGGGACTGCCAGGTTATATGTTGTTAATTCAACACTTAAAAATGTCTGAGGAACTGCCAAACTATTTTCCACAGTGACTGCACCATTTTACATTCCCACCAACAATGCACAAGGATTCCTATTTCTCTGCATCCTTGCCAACACTTGTTATTTTCCTTTATTTATTTTTAACAACCATTAGAGTATGAGTGAAGTGGTACCTCATGGTAGTTTTGATTTGCATTTTCCTAATAGCTAATGATGTTGAGCAACTTTTTATGTGCTAATTGGCCATTTATGTATCTTCTTTGGGGAAATGTCTATTCAAGTCCATGGCCTATTTTTTTTTTTTTTTAATTGAGTTGTTTCTGTTTTGTTGTTGAATTGTTCTTTAAATACTTTATATATTCTGGATATTGAATCTTTATCAGATAGATGGTTTGCAACTATTTTCTCCCATTCTGTAGGTTATCTTTTTACTTTTTTGATAATATCCTTTGGTGCAAAAAAGTTTTTAATTTTGAAGAGTTTCAATTAATCTACTATCTCTTTTTGTTACTTATGGCTGTTGGTGTTAGGTCTAAGAATACAATGCCTAAAACATGCTCCAGAAGATATTCTCCTCTGTTTTATTCTAGGAGTGTTACATTTAATTCTTATATTTAGGCCTTTGCTCTATTTTGAGCTATTTTTGTACATGGTATGAGGTAGGAGTCCACTATCATTCCTCTGCACGTGGACCTGCAATTCTCCAAGTACCACTTGTTGATGATACTACTCTTTCACTATTGAATGGTTTGGCACATTTGTAAAAAAATCAACTGGCCATAGATGTGTGGGTTTATATCTGAACTCTCAATTCTATTCCCTTAATCTGTATGCTATATTTGTGTCAATACCACAGTGTTTTATTACTGTAGGTTTGTAATAAGTTTTGGAATCAGGAAGTGAGAGTCCTTCAACTTTGCTTTTCTTTTTCAAGGTGGTTTTGGCTATTCATGGTCCCTTGTCCTTCTATATAAATTTGATGATTGGCTTTTCCATTTTTGTGTAGAAGGCTATTGATTGGGATTGTACTGAATCTGTAAATTGCTTTGGGTAGTACTGATATTTTAACACAACAGTCTTCCAATTCATCAACACAGAAGTTCTTTCCATTTATTTAGGTCTACTTTAATTTCTGTCACCAATGGTTTGTAGTTTTCCATTTACAATTATTCCTTTATATCTTTGGTTAAATTCACTCCTAAATATTTGATTCTTTCAGTTGCTGTTGTCAATTAAACACTGATTTACTTTTTTGCTTGTTCATTGTTCATGTACAGATATACCACTGATTGTGTGAGTTGAACTAGTACCCTGTCACTTTGCTGAATTTGTTTTTAGCAGCTCTTTTACATATTCTTTGGGAATTTCTATATAAAAGATCTTGTCATCTGGAAACAGAGACAATTTTACTTCTTCCTTTCCAATGTGGATGCGATTTATTTCTTTTTCTTATATAATTACACTGGCTAGAACATCAATGTTGAAAAGTAGTGGTGACAGTGGGCATCCTTGTCTTGTTTCTGATCTTACATGGGAAGTGTTCACTCTTACACTGTATGATGTTAGATGTGGGTCTTTCATATATGCCCTTCATTGCGTTGAGGTTTCTTTATATTTCTAGTTTTTGGAGTGTTTTATTGAGAAGGGTGATCCATTTTGTTCAAATGCATTTTTCTGCATCCATTAATATGATCCTGTGCTTTTCTTTCTCATTCTATTAATGTAGTGTTACATTAATTGATTTACTTATGTTGAACCAGTCTTGCATTCCTGGCATAAATCCCACTTGCTCATGATGTATAATCATTTTAACTTGCTATTGGGTTTGGTTTGCTAGTTTGTTTTGAGAAATTTTACATCTATTCATAAAGGTTATTGGTCTCTAATTTTCTTTTCTTGTGATATCTGTAGCAGTTTGAGATTATTTATGAATCCTCCAAAGAGAAAGTTTATGTTTGTAAACGAATCTATTTCCTCTGGGTGTGATACCCTTTGATTATATTAAATTCAGATGAACATCTTTGATTAAATTACCTGTTAAGATTAGGGCTTTTAGATTTGACTACCTTGGAGGCTGAGTCCCTGCCCCCTTGCAGGATCTGATATAAACCCAAAAATAAGACACAAGAAGACATACAGAGGAGAGAACTTTGTCATTTTTGATCCTGCCATGTGACAGAAGAGAAGACTCAACAACTAAAGCTCTGGGGAGAGAGGGACCATATGCCTGATAGCTTACGCTGACCTCGGGAAGAGAGCCAAGACTGACATAGGAAGCCCTGAGAGACAAGCCCTATGCCAGCCTACAGCGGAGATCGGCAAGAAGCTGGGCCCATGAAGCCTCAGAGGAAGAGGAAGCCCAGGGCGGAAGACTGAAATCCAGCAGAGATCACCCACCATCTTGCTTCAACACGTGGCAGTTGACTTTGGTGAGAAAGTAGTTCTTATGGTACCCTGAGTTAGACTTTCCACAGCCTTGGGACTGTAAGGTTTTACCCCAAATAAATACCCGTTATAAAAGCCAACAGATTTCTGGTACTTTGCATGGGCAGCCCTTTGTCAGACTGATACAATGTTTTTATCTGGCTTTGTTATTTGGGTAATGCTGGCCTGAGAGAATGAGTCAGGAAGTCTTCCTTCTCATTCTAATTTTTTGGAAGAATTTGAGCAGGATTGGTATTGATTCTTCTTGGAATGTTTGGTAAAATTCAGCAGGGAAGCCACCTGGTACTGAACTTTTCTTTGTTGGGAGGTTTTTGATTACTGACACAACCTCTTTACTTACTGGTCTATTCAGGCCTTCTAATTATTTTTGAGTCAGTGTAGGTCATCTGTGTTTCTAGAAATCTGCCTATTTTGTCAAGATTGTCTAAAGTTTTGCCACACAATTGTTCATAGTATCATCTCATAATCCTTTTTGTTTCTGTGTGGTTGGTGGTAATGATCACGTTTTCATTTCTGATTTTAGCTATTTGTGTCCTCTTTTTTTCTTTGTCAGTCTAGCTAAAGGTTGGTCGATTCTACTGATTTTTTCAAAGAACAAACTTTTGGTTTATTGATTCTATTGTTTTTCTATTCCTTATTTCATTTTCTCTCCTCTAATCGCATTATCTCCTTCTGCTTGCTTTGGATTTAGTTTGCTCTTCTTTTTCTAGTTCCTCTAGGTATGATAATAGATTATTGATTTGAGATCTTTTTTCTTTTAGTGTACTCATTTATGGCTATAAATATCTCTCTGAGCACTGCCTTTACTGCATCCCCTAAGTTTCACTAATGTTAAGTTTTTGTTTTCATTCATCACAAGGTATTTCCTAATTTTCCTTGTATTTCTTTTTAGATCCATTGGTTGTTTAAGAGTGTATTGTTTAATTTCCACATATTTAGGGATTTTCCAGTTCTTCCCCTATCACTGATTTTTAGCTTCATTCCAATCTGGTCGGAGAAGATACATTATATGATTTCAATATTTTTAAAGTTATTCAGAATTGTCTTGTTATCTAACATAGGCTCTCTCTGGAGAATGATCTGTATGCCATTGAGAAGAACATGCTGTTGTTAGGGCAAGTGGTTTATAGTATTGTTCAAGTCTTCTATTTCCTTGATGACCTTCTGTCTAGATGCTCCATCCATTATTGAATGTGGTATAATGAAGTCTCCTACTATTAATGTAGAAACATCTGTTTCTCCCTTTGAATTTAATATTTGCTTCATATATTTTGGAGCTTGCTGTTAGGTGCATATATATTTATAATTTTTATTTTTCTTGATGAATTGACCAATTTATCAATATATATGTCTTATGTCCCTTGTGGTACTTTGTGGTGTGAAGTCTATTTTGTCCCATATTCATATAGCTACCCCATCTCTCTCTTAGTTACTCATTGCATAGCATATTTTTTCCATCCTTTCATTTTCAACCAATTTGTGTGTTTGAATTTAAGGTGAGTCTCTTGTTAACAGCATATTTTTTGGTCATGCTTTGTTATCCAATCTGCCAATCTCTGTTTTTTGATTGAAGAGTTGAATTCATTTCCATTTAAAGTAATTACTGATAATGTAGGATTTTCTTTTGCTGTTTTGCTATTTGGTTTTTGTAAGTTTTATAGCTTTTCTTGTCCCTCAATTCTTCCACTACTTCCTACTTTTATATTTAATAAACCTTTTGTAGTGAACCACTTAGAGTCCATTCTCGTTACTATCTGGGTATATTTTTCAGATATTTTCTTTGCGGTTAGCACAGGGCTTAAATCTAACATCCTAAATCTATAACAATATCCTGTCATTTGCTACCAACTTAATTTCAGTGGAATACACAAATACTGTTCCTATTTTCCCCTGTACCCCCACCTCTATGTTGTTCTTTTCATAAATAACATTTTTTATACACTGTGTGTCCTACACCACAGATTTATCGTTACTTCTTATACATTTGCATTTTAGATCCAGTGGAGTTAGAAATCAAAATGCCAATAGTAATGACATTTAAGTTATCCATGTAGTTACCTGTACCAGAGATCTTTATCTGTTTAGTGTCTTTACCTACTGTCTAGTGTCCTTTCCTACAAGGAATAAGTTCATTTAGCATTGGTTTAGGACAGGTCTAGTGGTCATAAAGTCCCTCAGCTTTTGTTTAAATGGGAATGTCTTAATCTTTCCCTCATATTTAAAAGACTGTTTCACCAGACACAGAATTCTTGGTTAGCAATTATTTTCTTTCAGGTCCTTCAATATGTCATCCCATTGCCTTCTTGCCTCCATGGTTTCTGATGAGAAACAGGCACTTAATCATATTGAGGCTCCCTTTTCCAGGATGCGTTGCTTATTTCGTCCAGCTTTCAGGATTCTCTCTTGGACTTTGGCATTCATCAGCTTGATTATAATGGGTCTAGATTTCTTTTGCGTTTATCCCGAGTGGAGTTCATAGAGTTTCTTGGATGTATAAATTCATTTCTTTTGTTAAATTTGGGAAATTTTCAGCCATTATTTCTTCGAATATTTTTCTGCCCCTCTCTCTTTACATTCTGGGACTCACATAATCTGCATATTGGTATGCTTAATGGTATCCCTCAAGACTCTGAGGCTCTGTTCACTTTTCTTCATTCTTCTTCCTTTCTGCTTCTCAGCCTGAATAATTACAATTTTCTTCTCTTCAGGTTCACTGATCCTTTCTTCTGCCAGCTCTAATCTTCTGTTGATCCCCTCTAGGGATTTTTCAGTTATTGTAGTCTTTAGCTCTAGTACTCTGTTACCTATTCAAAATTCCTATTTCTTCACTGAAATTCTTATTTTGTTCATATATCTTTTTCCTGATATCCTTTATTTCTTTGTCCATGTTTTTCTTTAGCTCACGAAGGCTGGTTTTCTTCATTAAAGGTTTCTCATGTTCTATCTTGTTCCTTTGGATGGGGTAGTTTTTCCTGTTTTTTTTTGTAGGCCTTGTAATCTTTTGTTGCACACTGGGCATTTTAATGTGTTAATTCTGGAATTTACTCCTTCAGGTGTCCTTTAAATTTGCATCAAACAAGTGATATGACAGAGATTTCCTTGAATGCCAGGAGCTAACAAAATCAAAGAAACAAACAAAAGGTACCTTTCACTGCCTTTGCAGACTCACTCTGTGTTGGCTGCTGCTCTCTTTCAGAACTTAGTCCTCCTAACAATGAACTTGAAGAACAGTCCAAGGTGAAAGTATAGGGTTTTCTCAGATCTTTTCTGAGCATGTGTCTTCTAGAGCTGACTGCCTCCTCTTCTCCCTATGAAATAGTCTTCCCTCCAGGTCTTGGGTGCTCTTTTTGACTTAAAGCCAGTAATCCTTTGCCCCAGCCTGCTGCAATTTGACTCTTTTTTTTTTTCCACACTGATTTGCATGCAAGCTGCTTCTGCTTTTAGGACAAGTTCTGTAACAGTGAGCCACCAGATAGATTGGTACACACGTACAAACACTCCAGTATGTGCAAAGAGGTTACCTGCTCTCTTCGGAACTAGGACCAAGGACCTGCAGTAAGAGTACAGGCTGGAATGGAAGTAGGTGGGTAGGGGAAACCAGCAATGGTGCCATGAGGTTCTCCTACTGTTTTTAAGATCCTTTTTCTTGATTCAGCACTCACCCAGTTACTGCAACCCTTTAGGTGTTTTATGGAGTCTGAGAAAGATGGTTCTGCTAGTTTTTGCTAGTTGTTTATAAAGATTCTGGGGTGGGGTGGGGTGGTGGGTAGACCACTGGAATGTCTCACTCTGCCATCTTGGTGATGTCACCATCAGGAATATATTATTATTATATCCATTTTACAGATGGGGAAACTGAGGTAGAGTCAATAATTTTTCTAAGTCACATAGAGAAAAAATGATAGCAAGTTTCCAAACCCAGGTGTGTTGGCTCTAGAGACTGAGCTCAAAACAACTATACAAGGTGAACCACTAAGAGGCAGGGATGGACACTATAAAAGACATTAACCATACAACATTATCTTATCAAAGGTGATGTAAAACACACTGAAGAAATCAGAAGCAATGCAGAATGCTAAAAACAGAAATAAAGCCTGATTCCTGGTTAAGTTTCTTTATCTAGGGAAAAAAATACAGTAGAAACAATAATATAGAGAATGAAGTATAAGCTTAAATTTAATGAATTCACACTTGGAAATGAAATATACTTTTTCTTATGCCTGATAAGAGAAAAATAAAACTTATATTTGTATTAAAACCTATAGCCAAGGAGAATAAGTTATATTTTTCCATGGGCAATTATGAGCAAGAAATAAGTGTGAAGCTGGTGGAAACAGGGGCAAATTCCTAATTAGCTCCAAGACCCCATTAGAGATATTTTATCAAATGGAGTGAGAAGAGTCAAAATCCTAGGTCAGAGAGATTCTGTGAAGAAAAAAAAAACATTTTGTATCTTGAATTCAGGTTACTAGGTTAAATAGCTCTTCTTTATGTTTCCATATGCCTTGCACTTACTTAATATAGCAGTTATCACTCCTATTGGCTAGTCTGCTCCTCCAATGGACTTCAGAGCTCTCTTACCTCAAAGGCAGTCTTAATCATTGGGATGTCCTCAACACAAAGCACAGTGCCTGACACATGGCAAATGCTTAATATGTGTTTGCTGAATGAAGAAATAAATTAACTTGTGAATGGCATCCATTCAATGGGTCACTTCAAAGGTATATGTTAGGAAAAGTTAAGAGTTTTTTTTTGTTTTGTGGTTGTTGTTTTTTTTAAGCCTCTAGTAGTTCTCTAGCTTTTTTGAGCCCTATAAATAGATCTTTATGTCTCCAGTGTCTCACTTAATATCTGGCACCCAATGAGTATTTAGTCAATGTACGAACAAACGAATATGTGACTCAAAAAGACTGCCAAACTACAGAACAGAAATCTAAGGATTCTGACTTAGAACAAAAGATTTGGCGTTCCATAAAGACACCTCTCCACCTATCAACAATGATGCTGGTGATAATGACAATGATGATAAATTTTCCTCCTATTGAAAGGAGGCACAAACTTTTGCAAAATATAATATAGAACTTGGCTGGTTTTTGTCCCCTATACATGGTGATATTTAAATCTCTGGAACCTCCCATGATAAGACTGGTCTTATCATTCAGCTCACCTGAATAGTTTGTGCAAAGGAGATGACTCAGGGTTTAGACTCTGAGTCATATCATATCAGCCCTCCCTCCCCCACCTCCTGAGAGGGGAGGGGGCTAGAGATTGGGTTCAAATGGCTGGGCAATGACCCCATTAGTCAAGCCTAAGAAATGAAACCCCAATAAAAACACTTGGGCACTGAAACTCCAGAGAGCTTTCATGATTCATAACACATATTTATGTGACAAGAGGGCGATGCATTCTGACTCCAAGTGCAGAGGATATGGAAACTAGTATTTGAGGCTTATATGTATCCTTTTTGTTATATTGTATGTGTGTGTGTATGGTATAGCACTTTCCTGAGTTCTGTTAGTCATTCCAGAGAATTATCAAACCTGGGAGGGTAGTGGAAACCCTCGAACTTGTAACCTGTTGGTCAAAAGTGAGGGTTGCCCTAGGGACCCGTGAACTTGTGCCTGGTGTCTGAGTGATGGCAGAACTGTAGAGGATTGCACTTGATCTGTGGAATTTGGCCTAACTCCATGTAGTTAGAGTCAGAATTGTACTGAAGTTGCTGTCTGAATCTACCAAAGTCATTTTGCACACTTCCAGGAAAGACAGATTCTTGTTAGGTCTTATGCTCGTGAATGGTCTTAAATATAATTTTTAAAAAGACAGCTAATTATATGTAATATAAGAACTTCAGATCACCCTAGATTCAAAGGCATTCATTTTGTAAAATTAATATCTCCCTCAGCCTTATTCTTTGAAACATTATGGGAATTGCATGAACATGTGATCACACAAGCTCACAGTAAAATGGAGATAAAGATAAAGGCAGCTACCACATATTCTTCCCTCTGTTCTATTTATCAGTTAAACAAGAGCACTATTAGACTGTGTAAGACAAAACAGAAAGGGGGAGCTAAAGATTTGTGCAAGTACATAATCAAGCACCTAAAGCTACTCCTAAGACATACTTACTGGAAGCTCAGGGGCATGCTTCAGTATCTGAAGAGAAATATAGCAGCCTATTGAATGGCCAATCAACACAAGTTTCATTTCCTTTGGCACATGAGTTCTCAGGAAAGCTAATTTGTGTTCTACTTGACCATGGAGTCCATAGATGTCTTTAATTTCTGGAGCATCTGAATCTAAAAGCAAAAAGAGCATGTTTTTATTCAGTAAATAAAAGTAATCGTTTCACTGGGAAAAAAATCTTAAAAAAACAAACTCACACAAAACAACAAAAATGACAGTAGGAGTTACCATTTATTGAAAGACTCTAATGGTTGTTACAGTATTAGTCATTTTACTTATAATGTATCAATCAAGCCTCACAACAACCCCGGAAAGGATGTATTATTGTCCTCACTTTACAGATGAAAAACCCAAAGCTCATGCTCATGAACTGTAAACTATCCCGTTAGCTACTGTTATTTAGGCCAGTGGTTCTCAAACTTGAGCATGCATCAAAATCTGGAGGACGGCTGGTTAAAACACAGATTGCTGGGCTCCACTCCCAGAGTTTCTGATTCAGAAGGTCTGAGTGGGGCCCAAGAACTTGCATTTCTAAGGAACCACTGATTTAGGCTAAGTTATATTATTAGACACCTAAAGAGAGTCCATTGGCACTGCTTCATTATTCTAGGTAATTTTTTTTTGTATAAGGAACTTACCCTAGCCTGGAAGTCTTAGTGGAAATACTGTAAACTGTTCCTTTTACCAGCAAACATGGGCACAAAATTACATTCCTTCTGTGTGTGTGTATGAAATTTTTAAACACAATCTCTCAATCTCCCTCTCTGTCTTTCTTTTTACACTTACTGCCATCTAAGATACTATAAGTTTTACCTAATTTTTCTTCTCCATTAGAATGTAAGCTCAAAAACGTTTTTGTTCAATCATATTCTTAATGCACATAAGGAAGTACTAAGCAAATAGTGCTGAATGAATGAGTGCATGCATGAATATTCAGTACCTAGCCACAAGATAGTGGTCATCAATGGGAAAGTTCTCCCATGAACGACTGTCAATACTGTAAGAGACTCAACCCACAAAGATGCACTCTTGCATTTTTGGTTGTACTGAGATGACTGTGTGATCACTTGCCTGTTATCAAATCAGGTTACAAACGAGGGGAAAAAAATCTGCCTCTTCTGGATTTCCCATCTTAATTAATAAACTTATAATCTGGACAGACTCCCCAACTAGAAATCCTTTTGTCACCCTCAGCTTCTCCCCTTCACCCTCATCGAACTGGTCACCAAGTTCAGTTTGTTGATTCCTTCTCCTAAAAATATCTCAAACCTAACTCTCCCTCTTTATCTCCATTGCCCTGGCATTAGTTAATGTTTTCCATTTTTGTTTTTCTTTTCCTGGCATTAGTTTAAGATCTTAATATTTCTCAGCAACACAGTGAAAACACCCTCCAACAAGGACAGTGTCCTCCTACTCCTGTCAATCTTCTATACTACCACCAAAGGAATCTTCTTGAAAAATAAATTGATGTCATTTTCTTTCATTAAATGTCTACCGTTTCTCATTGTTTAAATGAGAAAATACCAATTCATTAGTGTGATCAACAAGGGTCTTCACAATCTGGGTCCAATGATCTTTCCAGCCTTATTTCTAGCATTTCCCACCTATATCCTATGTTGTAGCCACACAGAAGCATCCATTGTTTCTTGAACATTCATGTTCTCTGTGCCTTTGCAGAAGATACAAATGTTCTCATTAAGGTAATATTGACCTAGCCAACCATTTAGGATCTGTATATCCCTGACCTGAAATACCCTTCCTTCCCTTTCATAGATGAACTATCATTCATTCTTCAAGATCTAACTAAACTTTATCTAGCTAATCTCAAGAAAAAGGAATGGCCCCTCCTCTGTGCTTAATCAGTATTCAACTCTTATTATAGCACTTCATGACACGTAATTGTCTGTTTATGTGCTTATCTCCATTCTTAGGCTGTGATCATCTTGAAGGCAAGGTCCACCTTTTAAATTCTGTCTCCCTGTGACTAGTACTGAGTAAATTTTATTGTTGAATGAAAACATGAACTCATTAGATGATTTCTGCCACTTTGAATATTCTATGAATACAAGAAAACTTCAAAAGGTTTTCCCCATAAACATTCATATGAATTCAAAGACAGGGTGTAATATTTCAAAATACCACAATGTAATCAATTGCTTGCTAAAAATTTTAATCATTGGGATACTAAATCTCTTGCCCTCACAATTTTGGCAAAATATTGATGCAAACTATCAACAGTGTGGCTGATCAAAAAGGCACCTAAAACTCATTATGAAGGACTGCCCTTTACTTTTGTACATGTTGTTTTTGCTTCCTTCAGTGTTTGGCTAATTACTATTCTTTCAAATTCTCAAGAAGTGGCATCTCCTCTGAGAAGTCTTTTTATGATTCAATAGGTGAAGAGTTAAGTAGCCTTCCTTTCAGTTTCCACAACATTCCAGGTTTATCTCTCCATACTACTCCTAATTTACAACTTATGTCTTATATCTCTGTTCTCCAAAGTCTGACATACAATTGTTGAAGAGCTTTTTAGGCTTACTTTCCTATTTTATTGGTACTACTTAACTACCATGCAACACATGTTCTGCCCTAATCTTTCTTCCCAGATTAGCCAAGAATTCATTCTCCATCTAGCAAGCAAGATCAGCATAAAACAAAATTGGGAGATAGACTCTGGAAACTTGACTTGGATAGGACTCATGACAGCTCAGCCTAGAATTCATTCTCCATCTAGCAAGTAAGATCTGGATAAAACAATATTGGGAGATAGACTCTAGAAACCTGATTTGGTAGGGCTCATGATGGCTTCAAATTCAAAGTTTTTATTTGCTTATATCTAGGTTTGCGTTTACACTCTTCTACTCTCAGTACATCTTCTGATCATTCCACTCAAAAGTGATCGTATTCTTCTCTGACGTAAATAAACAAATGAACAAAAAACTATAACATTTGGAACCCACTGTCACAAGACAGTGTTTGAAAATTTTCATGGGACAGCATGGTGTAGTAAAAAGATCATGGATGATGGAGACAAGATAAATCTGGGACTAAATCCCAGCTCAGTGTCCTACTAATTATGTGGCTTGGACAAATCCCTAACTCTGGCTTCAGTCTACTCATCTATAAAACAAGATAACAATGCTGGCCTTCTAGGGTTGCTTTAAGTTTGAGATCACATAACACTTTAAAAGCATACAGCATAAAGCGTCTGGCATAAGCTAATAAATGAAAGCTATGATTGCGGTCATTTCAATTCTTGTCAGTTAAGTCCTCCACCAAGTATATACCAAGAACATTTACATGGCAAGAGCAAAGAGAAAGAACATGAGCAAAAACGCTGTACATATTTTAAAACTTCACTGACACCAGAAATAAAGTCTTAAAACATACTTCAGATGAACCCTTCGACTTTAATTTGACTTTATTTCTGGGACTGCTCAGTAGAGTTACACGATAAACACTACTTGTTAGTGATCAGTGACAGAAAATTTAAATGAGCTATCTGAACCCAATTTTACTAGTAAAAACTAAAGGTTAAAAAACTACATACTTAAAAAACTATATATTTTTATTCCTATTATTATCTTAATGTAGTCTGAAAAATGCTAGGGATCATTAATTTCATCTCCAAAAAATTCTATATAAAATGATACTGAATTGTATCAAAATTAAGAGACCAATAACAAACACAGAAATCATTTATACCATTCTTTCTTACAGAGAAAATGTACTTCAAATGACAATCTATTAAGCACACTTGAAACACAATGTGTTTCTAAACTGAGAACTACCTGAACTGATAGATGGGAATGCAAGTCACCATCTCTTTACCAATAAATTGTCCTGAATACGATATTGACAATTCCCTATTAGAACCTAACCCTATTTCCTAGACCATCTCCACTGGAATTTACTTAATAGCTCACCTTTCAATTCTAAATTTATTTCAAAAATTAAAAAAAAGAAAAAAAAAAAAGGTACACATAATTTGTTCCTAAGTAGTTCATAGAAGTATTAAATAATGTCAACAATTCAGATTTACTTTTTATCTAGATGTTCAAATTCATTGCTCCAGTTATTAAAATTGTTCTCAATTTTGGATCAAAGTATTACGTATCCCTTACAGCCTCATGACATTGGTAAACCTGATAAATATTATTTTCTTATATTTTTTTTATGAACTAAAATGATAACTCTATCAGAAAAGAGTGACTAATTGGGCCTCGATCATATTGAAAATACAGATATAAATACAATATATTCCTTGTCTTCAACTTGAGTTCACAGTTTGGTAAGGAGAAACAGACATAAAGACACAACTATAAAATACTGAGATAAGTAAATGCTTGAATCAAATAAAAAGGTAAAACCCCTTTGGAGTCAAAAAAATTATTGTGCCTTTCCCCCAATAACCCAAGATAAATAACTAGAAAATATTCTTTACTATATGTGCATTACCATAAATGTATAAATTTAACTATATATTTAAATGCAAGCATAATGATATAAATTTAACTACATATATTTAACTATATACATATACATGCATATTTAGCTTCACATTGAATATAAATGTATAAATTTAATATATATTTTCACACTGGCACTATTAACAGGTCATCTATGATCACTGAACCATCAAGCTGGAGACTAGTGCTATGTGAGCCTTTGGCTAGGACTGAGTCTTCAGACAACAACTCTAAATTTCACACCAGAATTTTCTAAACTACTAACCTATTCCACCCTGCCCCATCATTACTCCAAAGATAAAGCCTAAAATAACTTTAATTAAACAACTTACACATGGAGATTTAAAGGTTAAACTTAGTGCTCTTTTTTTTTAACAAATCAATTTTATTGATACATATTAATAAACCATAAAGCCATCCAAAGAGTACAATCAATGGTATTCAGTGTAATCACATATTTGTGCATTCATCACCCCAATCATTCCCAGAGCACTTTCATTATTCCAATAATAATAATAAACAAAAAACAAACAAAACTCATCTATGCCTTGCCTGCTGTACACAGCTGCTATTCTTTTTCCTTCTCTGAGTATATATATATTTATATTTTGTAAAAAGTCTTATATATGCAATATCCCCCATATTCATGTTTACATGAGGTTTTATGATCTTATACAGTCCCATGTTACAGTTTTTAGCTTTCCTTCTAGTAATATTCATGACCTCAGACTTTCCCTTTCAACCAGTGTCATACCCACACAATAGCACTGCAAGTTACAAATACCTTGATATGCTTTAACCATTTCTATTCATTTCCAAAGATTTACAAACAACCTTTTTTACCAATTCTGCACAGATTAACCCTCAGCTTTCCATTCTCTACCCTCCTTCTATTTTCTGGTGACCTATATTCTAATTATTAACTCCATGAGTTTACACAATATATTTAGCTCATAATAGCGCGATCATACAGTATTTGTCCTTTTGTGTCTGGCTTGCTTACTTAAAATAATGTCCTCCAGGTTCACCCATGTTGTCATGTGCTTCATGAGTTCATTTCTACTGCTGCTAATGTTCCATTGTGTGACTACACCACAATTTGTTCTTCCTTTCATCGGTTGATGGACATCTGGGTTGTTTCCAACTTTTGCCAATTGTGAATAATGCTGCTATGAATATCAGTGTGCAGATGTGTTTGCGACACCACTCTCAGTCCTACTGGACATATACCTAGTAGTGGCATTGCCAATCACACGGCAAGTCTATAGTCAACTTCCTTAGGAACTGCCAAACAGTCCTCCACAGTGGCTGTACCATTCTACATTCCCACCAACAGTGAATAAGCATTCCTATCTCTCTACATCCTCTCCAGCATTTACAGTTTTCCAACTTTTTAAAAGCAGCCAGTCTAATGGGTATGAAATGATATCTCATAGTTTTGATTTGCATTTCCCTAATCGCTAGTGATGCTGAACATTTTTTTCATGTGTTTCATCACCATTGTATTTCTTCTTTGGACAACTGTCTTTTCAAGTCTTTTGCCCATTTTTTAATCAGGTAGTTTGTCTTTTTATTGTTGAGTTGTATGATCTCTTTGTATATCATGGATATTAAATGCTTATCGGATATGTGATTGCCAAATATATTCTCCCATTGAGTTGGCTGCCTTTCCACCCTTTTGACAGAGTTCTTTGAGGTGCAAAAGTGTTGAATTTTGAGGAGGTCCCATTTATCTATTTTTTCTTTTGTTGCTCATGCTTTGGGCATAAGGTTTAAGAAACTACTGCCTAGCACAAGATCTTGAAGATGTCTTCCTACATTTTCTTCTAGGAGTTTTATGGTTGTCACTTTTATACTTAGGTCCTTCTACCCATTTTGAGTTAATTTTTGTATAATGTGAGATAGGGGTCTTCTTTCTTTCTTTTGGATATGGCTATCCAGTTTGCTCAAGTGGTTTATCTTTTAAATAATGCTTTGAGCAAGATGAACATTTTATTCCTTATGTAAATTTTTAAAAACACACAGAACAACATTATTCATTGATCATCATTACATATATATAACTAAAAAAAAAATTTTTTTTTCCCTAAAAACAAAGCTTTACATGTTGTTACTACATAGCTGACAACTGTTTTCATAGGGAAAACCATCATTTGCTTCTCTATTACTCACCTGGAAAACAGAAATCCCAAAGGACTCTGTTTAGGCTCATGTTATATATCACTGAGGTAGCTGGACAAGAACTATGGTCCCTAATTCTTTATTCTTAGTTAATTTAGTGAGCCAAAAAGGCTTTCCTTTCACAACTGTTCCCCAGAGTTTACTTAAACTGATGTGAAAAAAGAACACTCTCCTAGTTAAGGTCTCATCTGTCCCCAGTTCCCTAAGTACAGTATTCGGTAGGTTCCCATATCTAAACATTGAGTCTCTGTTAGTCCTCAAGGTACACATCCCAGTGAGGGGGTAGAGGTAGGCATTCTATTTAAAACTGCTCCTTGACTTTAAAAACAAACAACTCTGTAACCCCCAGGCACGTCTTATAATAACACTTTAAATTATTTTTCTCCAAACAGACAGTAAAAACCAGAGTCATTAAATTATGCTGTCCACTTGACTAAAACCAATGGTCTGCCAAGGAGTTCAATGGGAGAAATATGGGGAAGAAGAGAGAAAAATTCAGCAAGGGGAACAGAATGTTATAGAATTAGCTAACAACAAAAGCAAAAGGCTAAAAGGGTGAGGTGTTATTTTGGTAAAAGCCATAAGCTCTGTGATTAGCGGGAGAAGGTAGAGCAGATAAGGTTAGAAAGGTAGGTTGAGAATTGATCAAATAGGACACTGAACATCAGGCCAAGGAGTCTGGACTCCATTCTGTGAGCGATGAGACGATATGCAAGGATGGCAAAGAAAGGCGTGGCACGATCTGGCCTGTTTCATGGGAAGCCAAGTGAAGTGCAATGCTGACTCATCCGAGTCCTGCTGTCCTTCCTCTGCCTTCCCTAAGACTCCTAATCTCTTCTCTCGCTCTGCTTTTTGTTTTTTTTTCTTTCTACCTAGTTAAGAGACTTGCTTCCATCTCTAGAGCTACCAGCCCTAAGACTTGTTTGACTGACTTGCCCTTTGGCTCATCTCACCCCCTTTCACAGTCTGTCAAGTGAGAGGGGGCGTTCTGCTGGTCTTTCTTCCTATTTTAGGGATAGGATTGGGGGGTACTTTATTGTTTCCTTGGATAAGCATGACCCCAGTTCATCATTAGTTGAAAGATTATGCAACTTTTTAAGGTAACTTCATCTGTCAAAAATAAAACACATGATTTCTAGCTTTCCTTTCATACTTTTTGAAAAATGACTTTAAACAATTGAAAATGAATCTTCCATTGAGTAAGCTGATGCTACAGTGAATCAAAGCAGGAAAGAGTTTATACTTGTAATTCCTCAAATTTTCTTTTCACATATTTTTTTGCTTGAATTGCCCCCTTCTGACATTGGTGAACATCTGTTCTCCCAATTGTACTCAATTTATGATTGTGATAATGTAGTGCAACTACAATATTATTTCCAACTGTTCATAATTTTAACATGTGCTAATATGAAGCAAAACACACTTCCAACATTTGATGTGTGGTACAGCTTATGTTCTTTTGCTCAATAATTACGTGTTTTCCACATCACGTTTTGCTTGTCAGAAAACCTGCGCCTTAGGTCAATAATCTTGGGTGAGGAATTATATATCTGTCCTGTCTATCCAAAACAAACTATTATAGTATCCATTTGTAAACATAACCCCCAACATGTAAAACAGATGAAAGCAAAACTTTTCTAGTTGAATGGGGTGCTGGTGAGGCCCAAAGTTTCACCATTCATAGAACACAGCTACTCAGAATACAGATGGAGAGTCACTAACCTAGAAGGTGGAGAGTAGCATTTCTATTTCCTTGTATACCCCTGCAGCATCACACACTATAATCTAGAGGATTGTCAACAAATTGTTGATGATGACGAGTTGTCCTTTCACCCCCTCCAGAAACCACAGCTTTCTTTGGCCCTACAGTAGTAGCCCTTTGGACTAATGCCTCTAGATGGCACTGTTCTCATTAGGTAGGCTCTAATTACTAAGTTATCAAATCTATACTATACAAGCACCTAACAGCAATAAGCATATTCAAAATAAAGTTATAATTAATAAGAGAACAATTTTAAGCAAGAAATAAAGACATTTCCTATAAATTCAGGCACACAACAGACACTTTCTACTGGTTTTCTTCACTGTGCTTACTGAGCTCTAGGGCAGTGGCACTCAGAGTGTGCTGCCAGGACCAACAGCATCAGCAACACCTGAGAACCTGCTGGAAATGCCAGTTCTCAGGTCCCACTACAGATCTACAATCAGCTACTCTGGGGGTGGGGATCAGTATCTGTGTTTTAATAATGTGATTCTTACGCATGCCAAAGTTTGAAAACAGCTGCTCCAGGGTAATCCTTCAAGTCTATTTTCAACTTGCAAAATAGCAGTTCATATTCTGTTTGAATGCTTGCTTTTATCATCAGCACAAACTTCAGGTACTCACCATGATACATGAGTTAGATGCTGCTCTATCCAAATCAATACAGAGTTTCTCTCTATTATGGACGTCATTCCTCACCAAGGTAAGAATGTAGGAATAAGACAAGTTAGCTACTCACCATTAAAGTTCATATATGAAAAATGAAGGGGTATCATCCTTCTGAGTACCCTGCTAGTATTTCCGCTACTTCCTAGCTCCCTGTCTATGGCTTATCTCTTCTCCTGCTAGAGCTCAGATAACAGGCAGGGTAGCTGGCAGCTCTTGGAAGCACAATGCTTAAATGCAGTTCCTTTGGTCTTTGGTCTTGCAGACTCCATTCATTTCCAAAGTTAAGTCAGCACCTTTCCTCTATCCTTTTCATTGTGGTTATTTCATATATTTGTAAAACAGTTAGATTCTCTTTAAATATACTTTTTTTTTTTAATTAGAGAAGTTGTGAGCTTACAAAACAATCATG
>JAQZBX010043452.1:0-21665 GCA_029593785.1 Cabassous unicinctus | reverse complement strand
TCTTTCCAACATCAAAGCTGCTTCTCAAAGACTGCTTCTACTCTGTTCTCTGCCTTGCCTTTTATATTCGATTCCCCACCCACCAAGGAGTGGGGCTCAATGCCCTAATCATAACCTAATCATGCCCAGATTAACAGATCAGTTTACAAGCATGATCCAATTATATTTTTGGAATTCATAATTACATCAAATTGGCCAAGGGTTACAACCAGTAACTATGAAATGTTTGGAATACTCCTCAGTTATTAAGTTTAACAACAAAGAACTTTGTTAAAAAGCACTATTATTTCTGCCCCAAATTATAAATTGATACTCATAGAGAATCTGAAAGTTTCTACTTCTGGTTTTATTACAGTTGACTAGTTTTAAAAATGATACTTGATAATATATATGTGATACATAGGCTATATTCCAAGTACTAAAATATAATGATACAGAAATTACCAAGAAATTGAACTAGTACAAACACTATGTATTAAATATTACTTGAACTAGGTTATAAAGGATAGCTAAGAAATTCAGAGGCAACAATGTGTTATCATAGCATTTCATAGAAATCAATCCTCATAAGCAAAACAGTCCTTCAAATATGAATGCATTGGCAGAGATATCCAGTAAAGTTGCTAATATGTACAATTTCTTATATTTATTTACAGGATATTAAGCACTAGATATGCTCTATATAGTTTTTATTATAATCTTGTATTTCATGTGTTTAACAATTGATGAGGAATAGGTATTCCACACATTTTTTCCACATTTAAATATTGTGAAATAAATATTTTCTAAATATCCCTGAGGTAATAAGGAGCAGGAATGAACATGGACTCTTTCTCTCCCTCTTATACACAAGGCTATCAAGATCACTCCAAAATAAAAGATGTATGGTAAATTTAGCCTAGGAAAACTTGAGAATTTTACAGACCAAGTGGAAAGCTGCAATCTGAAGAGATGGAGGATATGAATGACACTTCTAAGCATCAATAAGCATGTGTGGTGTGATAAAGGAATTTAAAAGATCATCCAGAATTGGTGTTATGTCCAATAACTATCCCTTAGGAAAATAATATCAAATTAATTACTGAGTATTGTTTTTGCTATTTAATAAAATCTTTGCTAAAGAAATTTATCTTCCTCATAAAATTGAGGAAAGAAGAAATATGTATAAATAATTTACATAAATATTTTGTAAAAATCCTAAATTCATATAAATAAAATCAATGAGAGCAAATCAACACCATTAAAATTCTTATTCACATAATAATTGTATGCTACTTAGTAATTACACATGGATGAAATAAAAAATATGTATGACTACACATAATATAAATATATAAAAATTATATATTATGCATTAATTTATATTTCTAACATTTTATAGTTATTTGCCTCCATTTAGTTTTTCCCAATATAAAACTAAATAATTCTCAATTGACATTGCTCAAGATAATTAGTATTAGAAGTATAAATAAGATTAGAATAGGATTTCTTTATGATTTATTCTGCTTCAAAACAACCTCAAGTAAAAGAGTACTGATTACCATAGTTATTTAGAATAAGAAGATTTCTGCAGAATTTAGAAAAGCAGGGGGCAATCTATCTGGAAAGAAAATTTGTCCTTCACCAAATTTCAGAATTCATGCGTGATTGAAGAAAGGGTGCATTGAGGAAGAGTAATATCAGGTGGGGTGTTTTTTCTGATGTACTGGGTGAAGGTGAGAAGGTAAACTAGAGAGACATTGTATACCATTGTACTGGTATACAGTGCAATGGGAGATTGGAACAAATTAGATCTCAAGGGATTCTATTTTGAGGGGGACATTGCTGCAGAGGATGACAGAAAGTACTCAAAGGATGAAAAGGCTCAAAGGAAGGAAGAAAGTGTGCTGAGGTATAATCCATCTGGTGTCTTTTGGATTAAATCCATTCTGAGAAGAATCTCAGAACCATTCATTAATCGTGTTACAGAAACCAATTTTTAGTCAACTGGCCATAGACTCAGCGATATCAACAATCATCCTGGTCACCTGGGACATGAAGAGAATAGCTGTTCAGTGCTCAAACAAAAGGGCTGCTGCAGAGGCTCTCTTACCAGCGTATATCTGGAATTAAAATTTGTTAATGAATAATATAGGAAAATAATTACTGCAAGGCAGAGTTTGAAAAGACAGTTTACTAAAATACTGTAAATAGGACTCATAATTGAAAGGCCTTGATTTCATTTTAAATAATTTGATAGCTTAGATTATCTGTTCCTATAAATGTTGAAATTAATATATAAGAGCAGAGTTAGAAAAGAAAGTGAAAAGGGAAATATGTGAATTCATTGATTTCAAAATATTAACTTTTCTTAGGAGAAGACATATATGGATACCAATGGTAGAATTTTGTTAATGATGTAGATTATCTCCATTTTATTTTAGTATATTCTTATTTTATATTTTGAAAACAGGGAAATGGCAACATATTATGAGAAAAGGGCAATCTCTGTTTACTGAATTCCTCCTCATGGATATCTCAACCTCATGAGAGCTCCAAATCCTGCAAGGTCTCTGTTCCTAGTAATTTATATGGGAGCCTTGACTGGGAATCTTCTGTTACTCTCATTGTGACAGACCCAAAATTGCACTCTCCAATGTACTTCTTTCTAGGCAATTTATCCCTCATAGACCTTTGCTGCATTTCAGTTACTGTTCCCAAAACAGTTGTGAATTCTCTGACAGGCAGTAAATTGATTTCTCTCCCAGCATGTGCTGCTCAGATTTTCCTGCTTATATTCTTTGGATCCACAGAGTTGGCCTTCCTTGTGGTAATGTCCTATGATCGTTATGTTGCCATTTGCCACCCTCTGTACTGTGGGCTCACCATCACCCCACGTATGTGCACACAGGCAGCTGGTGGCTCCTGGGCAAGTGGGTTGGTCTATTCTAACATCCACACAGGTATCATGTTCAGGCTTCACGTCACAGAGTCTAATGTGATCCATCAATATTTCTGTGATGTGTCTCAAATTTTGAGGATCTCCTCTTCAGACATTCAGTTTTCTGAGTTTGTGGGCTCAGCTCTGAGTTCTTGTATTCTTGCAGTATTTTCTGCTTTTTTGCTTAAGTCTTATAGTGATATATTTTCAGTGGTGCTTAGGATGCATTCTGTGGAAGCCCATAAGAAAGCCCTATCCACCTGTACCCCCCCAGTTGACAATTCTCATTTTCTTTTTAGTTTCTGGGTTAATTGCTGCCTTTGGTCCTGTTGGAAACAAGGCATCTTTCAGTAATCTTCTCATGGCCATCTTCTACACCATGGTGCCCCCGTTCATGAACCCCATCATCTATAGCCTGCTGAACAGTGAGATTAAAACTGCTATATGCAGAATGTTCCAGATATTTTGAATGTCCATGCACAATTACCTGCATTAAAAATTCTGAAAGATAATGGAATAAATTTTAACTCATATTTGATATATGTTCTTTAATATGAATATATCCCAATTAAATGTCCAGATTTTTTCTGTATAACCTTTTGCTTTTTACATACATGATAGTGAGCAATGCACCCATGTCCTAATTTTTCAAATCTGGCCATTAGTGTAATTCACACATTTTTCAGAAAGATATTTTCCATATTTTAAAATTATTTTGAAAGATGTTAGGATGACTTTTAGAAAAAAAACAAATAATGATATCCTATGGAGAGGATAATGGATAAGTACCTGACTAGGTGCGTATGTATTTGAGAGAACTTTGAGGTACAGGATCCTGATGCCCTGAAAGAGAATATTGATTGTTTTGATTTAGATAAATTAATTCAAATTGTTCTCATTGTATTCACCTTCCTACAAATGTCTGTACCAAGTAATAAAGTTATAGAATTGAGACTCAACTGCAGAATTAACAACACAAAATAGAGACAACATTGAGATCCCCATTAAGGTAGCTTCCCTCATTGGAATGTGGACTATTAAAACCTATGTCTCAACAGAGCATATACCTTGTAAGTTTTCTCCCTGCCTGTGAGTTGGCTGAATAGGCACACACCATGCTTATTTCACTTAATAGTTCTGCAAGATGAAGAACATGTAGTTAATGATTGATGAGATGTAGCAACAAGTGGAATTGGATTTTGCTTTCAAGAAACTGGATATAGCTTATAATGTATGGTACCATTTTCACACCAAAAAATAAAATGTATCCTCTCTTTATGGAAATAGTTTTATTCATTTTCACTAAGTGCAGTCACTCTATCAGTAAAACCCTATTTTATTCTTGATGTTGGTAAATGTTTTCATTCTCTTTTATTCCTGATAAATCTAGATAGGAATATATGAAATTGATTTTCTTTTCAAATAAACATTTTTGCTTTAGTCACAATTTCCTTTTGTTACTCTATTTTGTACTTCGTTGGTTTCTACTCTTTCCTTTATTTTCTTTCTTCTATTTAATTTTGGGCCATTTTGCTCTTCTTTTCCTGGTTTCTTGAACTGAAAATATAGGTCATTGCTTTTAAACTTTTTTCTAGTATAACAACTTACCATTTTAAATGTTTCTATGTGCGCTGTTTTATTTCTATTTCATCAATTTTTTTTGTTTTGTATTTTCTTTTTTGTTCAATTTAAAATATTTTAAAAATTCTCCTTGTGATTGCTTTTATTGACAGATTGTTTAAATGTGTGCTGTTTAATTTCCAAGATTTTAGTTGTTGATATTTAACCTAATCCATTGTCGTAGAGAATATACTTCATATAATTAAGGCTTCGAAGTTCATGGTGTCTTGTTTAAGGTTCGGTAGCATCCATTTTGGTACATTCTTAAGGGAAATGGAAATTAAAACCATTATGATATTCTGTGACACAACTCCAGAATTTCAGATGTTGTCTCCACCCTTTCTTATGTGTCAATTCTGCATATTCACTGTTTCTATTTATAACATTGCTGCTGAAATGAATTCTTTTACAATGCCACAAATCATAGGAAACCCATAATCACAGGTCAGCTGTACTATGTAAGGAAGGAGTATTTTGCATCATTAGATTTATGAATATACACACACAAAAGAAAACCATTTACACAACTGCACACACAAATGAAAAGAATTTTTTTCATAGAAATAAGAGACTATTATAGATTTCCCCAAATTAATAAAATCAGAGGGCTATGTGATGATAATATATATATAATCATGTACATGTATGTGTATATACTTATATATATACACATGTTTGAGTGAGTGTATATACAGACACATATATATATATGAAGGAAAAACAGGATGCAATAAAAAAGAATAATGAGAGAACAATAAATCCTTCACACTGTACATATATTATGGCTGAAATAAATCAAAAGGAGAAAAGAAAATCATTGTATATAAAACCTAACCTAAGACATACAAATGTCACAATTTAGAAAGTAGAATAAAATAGATAAATTCAAAAGAGTACTGATTTTGTAATACCAGTATATGGAAACAATAAGAAAACAGTAGCAGGGAGGGAAACATATTACAAAATAACTAATTCTATATTCTTTTCAAAAGAGATACAGGGGATTAAAAGATTTACATACTTAATAATGAAGCAACTACCAGAGTTCCACTTCAAAAGAACACTGGAGGGAGGAGTTAGTATGACGGTAGTATGGGGGGCATATAAAGCTCACATTAAAAATTAACAAAGGAGGGGAGGAAACTGTCAGGAGGATTGTTGGAAAAAGTATTTTCATAGAATAGATGAGGATATGTTCAATAAATTAGATATTTCAAATAGTTCACATTTAAGTAAAAATTCTACAAAAATATAGAATAATTTTATATACTGAAAATAAAAGAATATATCTCTTTTATATATAACAGAGATATAGTTACCAGGTTATATTTATCTCAGAAATGTATGTGGTTTAAAATTAGAAAATTAATCATACATGACAGAATGTAAAGGAGAAATATTACAGGATGATTGCCAGGGAGGCAGAAAATATTTTTCCTTTTTTTTTTTTTTTTTTGAGGTATCAGTGTTGGGGATTGAACCCCAGACCTCGTATGTAGGAAGCCGGCACTCAACCACGGACCCACACTGTCTTCCCTGAGTTGGTGTTTTTTTTGTTGTTGTTGTTGTTGTTGTTGTTGTTTTTTATGGTTTTGCTTATTTGTTTTTAGGAGGCACCAGGAACTGAACCCAGGTCCTCCCATGTGGGAAGCAGGTGTTCAACTGCTTGAGCCACATCTGTTCCCCATAAAATATTTCTGTTATAATAAAACACTCATTGGCAATGGAAAATTTTAGCAAAGAAAACAAGTGAGAAACATTTACTCTGAGAAAAGTAATACTAAAAATATTTTTACTTATTTCAAACTTCAGAGAAATTAATATATTCCTGATATAAGCATTCTTTATCAGGGAACCAGACCAAAAAAAACTGTTGTCACCACCTTTCAGTAGCAACAACATGAGGCAAGGAAAGGAAAATTAATGTATGATAGTTCAAAAACAAGTAAAAGAACAGCAAATAGCAGCACATACAATTCTTAATGTGGAAGATAAAAAAAAGTCTACATAGATAATGAGAATGTTTTTGGAATATGGTTTAAGAAGACAATTGGTTGGATCAAATCAACAACAAAAATATATCAAACACATAAATTAGGAACAAAACATATCAAGTGAATTTTTTTATTTTAAAAACAATTTATTGAAATATATCATTCATATATGAACACACATAAAAATAAGTATATAGTAAAAGTTGTGAAACAACTTCCATAACATCATACAGGGCTTGCATATTTCACCCCACCACATATACCTTGCATTGTTGTGAAATATTTGCAACAAACTATGAAAGAGTATCATCAAAGTATTATCACTGAGTCCATAGCCTACACTTAGTATATTTTTCACCCAACCCACCCTATTATTATTTTTGTTCATAACACATAAACTTTATCTTAAGTGTACAATCAATGGCATTTGGTAAGATCACTGAGTTGCACATTTATCACTTCAGTCAATATTAGAGCATGTTCATTACACAAAAGAAAAGCAACAAAAAACAAACCACTATCTACCTATATGTTAGCACTACAAATTACCATTCCGATTCATTTCCAAACATTTACAAACAACTTTTAACCAATTCTGCAAATTCAACCTCAGCTTTCCATTCTCTAACCACATTCTATTCTGTGGTGTATTATATTTTAGCTAACTCCATGAGTTTGCTCATTATATTTAGTTCATAATAGTGAGATCATACAGTATTTGTCCTTTTGTGTCTGGCTTGCTTCACTCAACAAAATGTCCTCCAGTTTCATCCACGCTGTCACATGCTTCACAACTTCAATTCTTCTTACACCTGAATAATATTCCACCGTGTGTATACACCAAAATTTCTTTATCCATTTGTCAATAATGTGGATAATGTCGTTGTGAACATCAGTGTGCAGAGGTCTACTCATGTCACTGCTCCTAGTTCTTCTGGGTATATACCTAGTAGTGGGATTACTGGGTTAAATGGCAAGTCTATATTCAACTTCCTTAGGAACTTCCAAACAGACTTCCATAGTGGCTGTACCATTATACATTCCCACCAGCAGAGAATAAGCATTCCTATATCTCCACATCCTCTCCAACATTTGCAGTTTTCTGTTTAATAATGGCGATTCCAGTAGGAATGAAATGCTATGTTATTGTAGCTTTGTTTCACATTTCCCTAATAGCCAGTGATGTTGAACATTTTTAATGTTTTGTGTTTTTTTGCCATTTTTATTTCTTCTTTAGAAAAATGTCTATTCAGGTCTTTTGCCCATTTTTTTAATTGGGTCATTTGTATTTTTGTTGTTGAGTTTTAGGATCCCTTTATAGATCATGGATATTAGACCCTTGTCAGATGCATGACTTCCAAATATTTTCTCCCTTTGAATAGTCTGTCATTTTATCCCCTTCACAAAGTCTTTTGAAGTGTAGAAGTGTTTAATTTTGAGGAGGTTCCATTTGTCTATTTTTTGCTTATGTAAGATTTAAGAGACTCCCACTTACTACAAGGTCTTGTAGATGTTTCCCTATGTTATCTTCAAGGGTTTTATGGTCATGACTTTCATATTTAGGTTTTTGATCCATTTTGAGTTGATTCTTGTATAGGGAGTGAGAAGGGGTCCTCTTTCATTCTTTTGGTTATGGATATCCAGTTCTCCCAGGATCTTTTGTTGAAAAGACTATTCTGTCCCAGAAAAGACATCTCAACTACCTTGACTTTCCTAAGAGCAATCAGAGCATTGGCAAATGATGATTTCTTCAGTCTTTGAGAAAATTATACGTCTTATTTCCTTTTCTTTTTGATTTGACCAGGACTACCAAAATGATATTAAATAGTGTCCATCTTAGCAGGGTTTTTTAGGAGTTACTGGGGATTGAACCCGGGACTTCATACATGTGAAGCAGGCACTCACCCACTGAGCTATACCCACTTGACAGCAGTTATTCCTGTAATGTGTCTGACTTTGACAGGGAAATGAGCAAATAATGACTCCCTTATGAATATTTATATTTACTATAATCCACACTCATCAATATATTTTTTTGGTAGTTTGACATGTTCTTCATCTTACTCTGCATTTCAGTGGGTGTGAACCCATTATAACTAGGACTTCTTCAAGGTGTTATTTTTAGTTAAGATTTGGTCCAACTGATTGAGGGTAGGTCTTAATCCATATTAGTAGAGGCCTTGTGATGAGAAAGAACCAGAAGCTGGAATTTATAGAAAGCCACAGGGAGGAGCTGAAAAGCAGCAGAGACCAGAAGAGCAGAAAGGAGAGGATGTCACCATGTGAGGATGTCACCAGGCAAAGGTTCAGGCCAAGAAACCCCAAGGATGGTTGGCAACAGGCTCCAGTAGGCTTCAGACTCTGGGAGAAAGAATGCCTTCCTGCTATATTTTTATTGCTATTGTTATTGATATTTTGATTTGGACTTCTTCTAGCCTCAAAACCATGAGCGAATTAATTCTTGTTGCTAAGCCTGTTTGTTGTATTTGTGATAGCAGCTCTGGCAAACTAAGACAAGTATTGACATAGTGATTGAGAAACAGCACTGGTACAGAATAGATAACCCAGAAATCTATCCATTTACATCCTGATATATTTAACATTCATCCAATTTGGTGTTGCATTTTGGTGGGGAAGAGGTAATTGATTTCATCAGTGGTGCTGGTCTAAGTGGCTCTCCATGCTCAGGGAGGTCAAGGCTGGCTGAAGGACATGAGCTCTGAGACTGATTACCCAGGTTCAAATCCCAGTTCCTCCTCGGCCCAATTATGACCTTAAGTAAATTTACATAAATTCTCTGAGTCTCAAGTTTCCCAGATGATTAAAGGGGGATAATAATGCTGAGATTCCTCACTGGCCTGTTGTGAGGATCAAATGAGTTATGTTAGAAGTGGTGCCTATTACATAGTTAGTACTTTGTGTGATTGTGATTGTAGGAAATAAAATAATAAATATATCAGAAAGCTTAGAAAAAATATTAATGTATTGACTATACAAGACTGAAAAGAAAGACATTTGATTATTTTTAAAATTGTTAGTCTAAAGACACCATAAAACCAAAGACCAAACTCAAAATTGATCATAGATTTAAAAGCAAAACATAAAACTTTCATTAGTGGAAAATATAGGGGAAAACCTTCAGGATATAGTAGATTGGTGAAGAGTTCTTATACATCACGCCAAAAGAACCATCCTAAGAGGGGACAGAACATTTGCCGATTTCCATGCAGCTTGCCTTCAGCCGGCCTCCAGGGCTTCTTCATCACTGGCCTTCTCAAGCTTCCATAGACTATGATGACCTGGGGCCACTGCTCTCCAGTCTCAGCCAGCAACCCAGGGTGTGTGCCTTCCTGCTGGAACCTGATAGGTAAAGCCCAGGGTGGCAGGCAGGGGTGGGGAGGTGGGGGTAAGCAGGGCAGGTACTGAGTGGTCCCTTTCTCCAGGTGCATGGTCCAGTGGCTGCTGCTCTTTACCCAATACCCAGAGTTGTCTGTGTGCAGGGGCCTCAAGTGAAAATTTTAAGAATTAATAGCATTAAATTATATGCATATTCTATCAATCTATCTGCGAATAGACATGTAGCATAGATCTACCAGACAACATGGGGGAAACTTAAAAAAATTCATTGAAAGATTTTAAAAAACTAAATTAATGGATAGTTAGGCCATATTTATGGATTGGAAGATTCAATATTATAAAGATGTCAGTTATGTTTATTAAATGGCACCTGAGTAAAAATCCCAGCAGATTTTTCTCTGGAGAAATTGAGAAGTTGACCCTAACCTTCATATGAATCCCAACAAGCATTAAACTTCTTAGGAGGACAAAGTTAGAAGGATTTCTTTAAGAGACAATTCTTGCTATAAAAAATAAGTAAGTAATCATTGCAGCATGAGACTAAAACAGAGAAGTAACAATGCAACAGAAAAAAGAATACATAGGAATAATCAGAAATACATATTCAGTAAGGTACTGCACTCGAGAAGAGCATGTATATTTCAGTACTGTTAACAATTGGGTTATATCATTATTCATACTAGAAAATATGATATTTAATTCCTAACAGCCTACACAAAATATAAATGAGGATTGAATAATAATATGTGGCAAAAATACCATAGTAATTTGTAGGATGTCTTTGAGAATTTAAAGAAGGAAAGAATTATTTGGAATGAAGTGGTGGTGAAGGAGGACAAACAAAAGGAGGAACAGGAAGAAAAGAAAAAGATACTAAAATATGTACAATGTCTGTCAGTAACAGTCCATGTTTCATTCCTGATATTGGTATGTGTTTACATTCTCCTCTATTTCTGGTAAATCTAGGTAGAAGCTAATCAATTTGATATTTTCAAAGAAAATCTTTATTTTTTTTGTCAAGTTTTCCTGTGATTTTTCCATTTTCCATATGCTGGCTTTCTAGTCTTTTCCTGTACTATTTATTTCATTCTTCTTAATGGAGTATCACTTTGCTCTTCTTTTCCTTGTAACTGGAAATGTTGGTCATTGTCTTTAAACCTTTCTCGTTTTCTGTTATTAACACTTACAGTTTTAATCTTTCTCCAAGCACCGCTTTACTTTTATTCCATCAAGTTTTATATGATAATTTCATTAAAATTGATTTGAAAACAAATTTAAAATTTCCCTCTGATTTTTTTGAATTATAGACTGTACAAATGTATCATTTTAAATATCCAAACTAATGATTGGTATTGATATCTAATTTAAGTCCATTGTGCTCAGACAACATACTCTGTAATAAAGTCCTAAATTCATGGAGACATGCTTACTGATTCAGTATATTCTCAAGGGAAATGGTAACTAAAGTGCAATGATATTTTATTAAACACCTCTAGAATTTATAAATTATCATGTCTAATAATACCAAGGGATGATGATGGGACTTCTCAACTTGGTAATGTGAAATATTTTAAACTTTTTGCAAATGTCAAGCAGTTTCCTATAAAAGTAATCATATTAAGTTTTTAACCTGAAGGTTCACTGTTCATTATTTACCTAACATGAAAGAAAAATTATATCCAAAGAAACTTGTGTAAGAATGTCATGCATCTTTATTCATAACAACTAAAAACTGGTTATGGCACAGGTGTCCAGCAAAGGAAAATTGATAAATAAACTGTGACATGTTTATCAAATTTAATATAACTCCAATTTCAAAGGAACAGAATACTGGTAAATGCAACCACATGGATGCATCTCAAAAACTTTTGAGTTTGAAAAAATAGCCTTAAACAATAGTTTTACCATTTTATGATATAAATTATATCAGGGTTTGGAACAGAAAATATAAACATATGATAAAATAAATATTTAAATATACAGACTAGGAGTTGATGTTTAGAAGTGGGTGACAATTTATGGATATACTAGGAAGAGAAAAGGGAAATCTCTGGGTGGATGACAGTGTGCCATAATGTAAATAAAAAATTTTTTTTATGAAGCTTGAAATTACAAAAATGATAGATCAAAAACACAGGGGGATTTGCATATACCCCACCCCTCCCCCACTTTTCCCCATTAACAAAATCTTTGATTAGTGTGGTACATTTTTTTACAATTGATGATCACATATTGACGCACTGCTATTAACCATAGTTTACATTGTAAACTTTTAAATGCACATTTTTATAGGTTTGGACAAAATGTACAACAGCCTGTATCTGCCATTGCATTATCAGTCTGAACAATTCCAATGTGCCAAAAATGCCCCATGTAACAATTATTCTTCCTTCTCCCTCCCCTCAGAACCTCTGGTGACCAATGCCTTTATGTCAATGTTACAAGATCCTCCCTTGCTAGAATAATAATAGTCTACTTTAGTCCACAGTTGCACTCCCCACCTATGTTTGCTCATTCCTCAATATTGAGGATTTTAGGATGGTGACTGAGAGGGGGCTTAGATCCCATGGGGCAGATGGATAGAGCTGTCTTGCTTGCAGTTGTAGATACTCTCTATTTTCTTGGGATGGGCATCGTCCATCATCATCCTTTTGTTAGTTGTTCTGGGTGAGTCTAATGAAGCGGAGCATAGGTGTTGGCTGCAACTCTGCTGAAATTCAGAGCTTAACCAGCATATGAACATACCAAAGATTTAAGTCTCTTGTGCATATACTTAATGATTATAATATTAATTATATGTTCAAATAAAGGGGCAGAAGAGCCAAGTATAGGGAAATTATAAATAAGTTTAAATTTGATACATTGGGGAAAATATATTCCAAGGTAAGGCCCACTGACAGGGTGCCTAATGTCTCTAGAGTCCACAAGAGCACCCCTGGCTGAGGCACTGTTTAATGTGGCATTTAATGATATTTTCCTGAGACGTGCATAAGTGTAACCTCTGAAATGACCTACTGACTCACTTTGAAATCTCTCATCCATAAAAACTCATTTGTATTTAATACTTCCCCCCTTTGAACAAGGTCTTTTTCCAAATGCATCACTAGTTGGCACTTGGTAATAATTCCTTGGTGCCAAGGAGGCTCATCCCTGTTTATAAGCTGAGTTTGGCTCAGAGACATTTAGGGAACAAGGCACTTTTGTAGGTAACTCTTAGGAAATATATAATAGTAAACTAAGTTTCAATTGCTGAAGGACAAGGTTCGTAAGTAAAACCATCAATGTCAAGAGCCTAAGGTATCATTCTGTCCTCCTTTAGGCACTGCCCATGTACTCTAGGGATTCTTGCTACTCTAATAGAAAATGTAGCAGAACTTCCCAGGATGGGAATTCAATATTCTTTCCGTTATTGTTTGGGTCTCCACCCACCAAGATAACACACCATGACCACTTGAACTATTCATATTCTATAAATATGCTATAACTTTTTAATGGTTTGTTTTACAGTGATTTTATATTTTTTAAATTCCATTGAATTTTATGAATTTAATTATCATGCTTTCAACAGTTTGTAAATTATGCCAAATACAAAGAGTACCCTACTCAAAAAATAAACTTCATTTTATTACATATATATCCTGAAGTGATTATGGATGAAGATTACTCATGTTTGCAGCTTATTTTTATATGCAAAGTAATTAAAAATAAAAAGCAAAACATAAACAATTGCCTTGATGGAAAGCATGATGGATAGATGAAATGATATGATATATAATAAAATAATTATAGAAAAATGCTCAAGTTAAAAATGATCAAGTTAAAAATTAATATATTTATCTTTACTATATGTATAATTGTTTAATGAAATGATAAGATTAGCAATTCATAAAAAATAAATAACATTTTAAAGAAATGTGATGTCCACTGCAAATTTAAAAAGTAATTTCTGTGATTTTCAAAGGGATAAACAGCAAATATCTTATGATGTCATTTGAAAGTATCAAAAGTGAGAATTCTATGTAACAAAAGAGGTAGAAAGAAGCCACGTTTTTCCTCAGGAAAATGTAACATTTTAAAATATTTTCCTCAGAGTTATCTTAAAGCAAGGGAATAATAAAGTTTTGAAGGAAAATATGTATTTTAAAAAATATCAATTTAAATGAATGCATTGTATACTGCCACAATAATAAAATACATTTAGTTTTCCTTGGAAAGTATGTAATCATTTGCCAAATTGGTAACTTGAGAAATTCATTTGAAAATACTGGACAATGCAATTACACAATAAATTCATGAGATAGGTATATAAGAAAATTGAGAAAAATCTATTTTTTGATGTTTGACATGAAAATAGAATATTCTAAAACATCTGCTTGACAGCAGATAAATGGCCATCTTTTCAAAGTAATTGCCTCATCCACAGCTATTTATCCACTAATTGCTTAGTAAGATCCATGGCAATATTTCTCAAGTAGAGGAGACTATGAATTGAGCAAATAAATACAAAACAAGATCTAAATATGAATATCCTAATTTAAAAATATACCTAATGATCATACACATATTAGTTACAAAAATAACTGTACCTATATATATCTAATTTTATATAACTTGAAATTAGCCTGGAAAAATTACCTATGGGTTTCATATTTTTCATGTTTATCATTCATTCTACTTTGTTATTTGCTGTATTACTGATTTTAAAATAATAATTGCATTCATTTAGTACAATAAAATTTGATTTTATGCTCCGTTCAATGCCAAATATTTTAAGTGTATAAAGCTACCTACCAAAATACTACCCTTAGTATTATCTACCTGTCATATTTACATTTCCTTCCTCCTGCCCGCCCTCCCTCCTTCCATCCTATCAATATATCACCTTTCTCCATTTTATCTTGTAGTGTTTGTGTGTTTCTCTGTGTATAGTAATAAATCAGTAATAGATGCATTTTTTCTAGCTTATGTAATACTATACTAATAATCAAGTTAATAATGTACAAAACAGTTAAGCTACAAAATATCCTTCAGAGGGGTAATAAAAAATATATACTTGATCCTAGGCAGAAGATAGACTGAAATGACTCAAAACATGAATATAGAATCATGGAAAAATCTATCAGAGGACAACTCTTCATATCTGCATGTGGCATCAATCATGCACTCACAATCCAAGAGCAACAGACATTGTCCTAAAGAAAATAGAAATAAAAATAGAATACTGAGGGTTATTTTGAGTGGGAATTTATGATTCTCACTTAGAATTTATGGAACTTTCAGGTGCTCTCTCAACACTTTCCCACAAGCCAATTTTGCCATTTTACAGGTTTCAGTGTAACATTTCTCCAGTTATGATTTTCTTCTAAAACCCCAAATCATGGGAAACCCATAAGCAAAACATAGTCCTTTCCTACACAAGAAAAGACCATTTAGGTTCACTAGATTAATGATATATACACAAATCCAAACACACTTACACCATCACACAAAACAATGAAAAAATAATTTTTATGGAAATGAGGCTATTAAAAGTAGTATCTTAATTCAATAAACTAAGAATGATGCATGAAGAATATATAAATGAAAAAAGAGAAGGAAGAAGAGGATTCAAAATGCAAAGACAGAGGAGTAATTAAAAAACAATTCATTTCTCAGACTTTATAAACATGTTTGAAAAAAATCCAATTCAGGAAAGGAAATTACTGTAGAGATAATTTTCAGAACTAAAGGCACAGAAAGGTTCCTATTTAGAATATAAAATGTAATACAGACCTGACAAAGAATCCCAAATTAGGATTGCCAATGTCTGGTAAGTATGAGAAAACATGAAGTGGGGGATGATTATTACAAATGAGTATGAACTTTATATTTGTAAGGAAGGTGTTTTTGTTTCATTTAAATTGGAAAACAGAAAATGTTAAAAATACAATCTTAATGTTAATCATGTGAATATTAGCCAAATACATGGAAGAAAATTCATAAATGTCAGGTATTACATTCCTGAATTCCTACTTGCCCTGTCTTGGGACACTACACAAATGAAGCAACTATAAGAGATCCACCTCAAAAGACAACTGAAGTGAGGAACTAGCATGAGATACAAACAGATATTAACAGATTGTGGAAGTCTGAGATTATTTTATGAATCACAAAAAGAGAAAGATTATGTTTTTAAACTGTTCTGTTCCTATAGGTATGATAACATTTGATTACATTAAATTCAGTTGAGGGCCCTTTGATTAGATTACTTGATAAGATCACTGTAGGGTTTTTGATTGGACTATGCCAGTGAGGCATGACTCAGGTTGAGACTCCAACCTTTTGCTGGGTGGAATATAAATGGATACACAGAGAAAGACGGAGGAAAAGGAAGCTGCCATATTTGATCCTGGCATGTGAGAGAGAACTGGAAGATCACTTAAGCATAAAGCCCCAAGAGGCAGGGCCCATGAAGCAGCTCAAGAGGAGATAAGTCCTGCTGTATGCTGATATCTTACAGCTGACCTTGTCAAGAAAGTAGAACAGCTGAGAATGATATAGAAGGCCTGGAAAGAAACAAGCCCTATGCCTGGTTGCCCTCAGCTGTGCCCAAACCTCAGCAGAGATCAGTGGTCATATTGCTTCAACACATGGCAGCTGACATTGGTGAGAAAGCATCTCTGATAGTGCTTAAGTGTGGACCTTTCATGGTCTTGGAACTTTAAGCTTTTATACTATATTAGTCAGCCAAAGGGGTGCTGATACAAAGTATCAGAAATCTGTTGGCTTTTATAAAGGGTATTTATTGTGGTAAAAGCTTACAGTTACAAGACCCTAAAGAGTCAAACTGAAGGTACCATAGGCCCTATGGTAGATGGGGGGTACTTTATCACCCAAAGTCATTTGCCACATGTTGAAACAAGATGGCTGTTGATATGTGTGAGGGTTCAGCATTCCTCTTTCCTCTTAAGGCTCTGTGGGTCCAGCTTATTCTTATCTCAGCTGTAGGTTGGAAGGCTCATTTCTTTCCAGGCTCAGCTGCTCTGTTCTCTGCACAAGGTTAGCTGTTAAATATCAGGCGAACGGCTCATCTCTCTTCCCGGGGCCGCAGGATAAAAGCTGAAAAGTTCTATCTTTTTCCATGTCTCTGGAGCTCTCTCTATTCCTCTGTGTGTCTTCTTGATTCAGTGTCCATTTATATCACCCACAATGGGGGCAGGGACTTAAACTGAGTCACCCTAATGACATGACCAAATCAAGCCCTCATCTCAACATAATTTAACCAAAGGCATGTCAGCTCAATCTAATACAATCAAAGGGTATCACGTCCAGAAGAACAGACCAGTTTACAAACATAATCTCTCTTTTTGAAATTCATAAATAATTTCAAATTGCAACATACCCCAAATAAATTCCCTTTATAAAAGCGAACCCATTCTGGTATTTTGCATCGGCAACCCTTTGGCAAACTAACACACCATCCAAATTAGCAAAGTTGCATATGAAGCTGTGAGTACAAGACTGCTGGAAAAATAGAAATGATAGAATAGACTATTTCAAGAAATTAGATATTTTAAAAACAAATTAATGTATATGGGGAAGCGGATGTGGCTCAAGCGATTGGGTTCCCATCTACCATATGGGAGGCCCCGGGTTCAATTCTTGGGGCCTCCTGGAGAAGGCAAGCTGGCCTGCACCATGGAGAGCTGGTGGCCCGTGCTGCGGAGAGCTGGTGCAGGAAGATGACACAACAACATGAGATGCAGAGGAGAGACAGTGAGAGACGCAGCGGACTGGGGAGATGAGATGGCTTGGGCGACGAGTGCTGCTCTTCCACACCGGAGGTCCCAGGATCAGTTCCCGGTGCTTCCTAAAAAGATCTGGGGACTCTATTTAAAAAATTGTATATGTAAAAGCTCTACAAGAATTTCAGAGTATTAAATAAAACATAAATATATGATAGAAATATATCATTATCGAGTTATGTTTATCTACAACTACTTGTGGTTCAACATTAGAAAAATAAAAATATCAATTCATGACGAGAGTTTAAGGGAGAAAGGATTATGCCTTGTTTTCAGAAATGAATTCTATTGCTAAAATACTAATTCAAGATAAAAATTGTTATGGAATATTTAGAAAGGAATATCCTGACTATGAGAAAAAGTAACTATTAAAAGGAAATTTTCTTAGATTAAGCATCATATAACTTAAAATATGTATGATAGAAGGATCCCTTCATAGGAAACCAGACAAATAAGACCACTCTCACCAACTTCTTTAGGAAGCACAGTGGAACAAGAAAAGGGAAATAAAACATATATGAATGGAAATGAAGATATAACACTTTCAATAGCAACATTTTGATTAAGTTAAAAAAACAACCTGTGTGAATATAAGAATCTTATCTGAATCATGTTTGAGAAGGCAATTGGATTCTACATGCCAATAAAGAAATATGAAATACATATAATAGAAAACATATTGATAAAAATATAGAAAATTAATATTAAAAAAAACAATTCACAATTGAGTGAAATATAAAGTAACAGAGATTTGCCAGATCTTGTAGAAAAAGTAAATGTTTTTCCACAACATTTAAATGAATGTTGAATGAAACAAGTAAATGTTTCATTGAGGGCTCTTGAGTAAATTATTAATGAATTAATGGAGAGACAGACCATATATATGGAAAAGTCAATATTATAACAATGTCAATTATATTTATTGGTTGAATGACGCCTGAAGAAAAATCCCTACAGATTTCCTACTGTAGAAATTGACAAGTTTGCCCTAAAATTCACGTTAAATCCAAATAGCATAAACACTCTTAAGGAATAAAAAGTTAAAAGGATTTCCTAAACAGATACCAATGTCTATCTATAAAATAATAATAAGTAAACATTGTGGCAATAAGGCAAAAATGACAAGTACAGATGCAACAGAATAGAGGGTATGTATATCAACACTCAGATGACATATGTAGCAAGGAACTGCAGTGGGAAGAATATTTCTCTTACTCAACCTACTCAAAACCAACTCTAAGTTGATTAAATAATGAAATGAGGAAATCACTATTAAAATAATTTTGAAGATATTTTCAGAAATTTGAAGGAATGTTTTATAAAAAAGGAGGAGAAGAAGCCAGAGGAGAGGATAAGGAAGAAAAGTAAATGGAGAAGGAGGAAAAGATACAAAAATATGCACCATGGAAACAAAGATTTTTTTTTTTTCAAGAACGAACAAAATGTCACAGAATTTGATATAAATCACTTAAAAACACGTGTAACTTTTCAGGCTTTGATAGGAATTTTTAAGAAAAGGAAGCACAGATATCTTGTTTTACACATGACAGTATATTCTGCATCATTGATATGAGTAAAATAAACAGTATATCCACCTGGTACTACAACATATTCAGCATTTTTGAAAAAATATATCTGTATTCACCAATTATTGGTGATGATGTGGAACAAAGATATGTGGAAATATTATTTGTGTGAGTGTATAAATTGCTACAGCTTCTTTGGAAAACCATTTGATATTTTATTAGCAAACTAAGAATAGTTTACATTACAGTAAGAAGAAAAACTGTTGGGAGCAACCAAGATTTCCTACTTATGACACATGTCCATTTTGTGTTGGCTATGATTTTCATCCACAGTCAGTGCCCACATTCTCTGCCCAGGATATTGGAGCAGCCTGCACATGGGATGTTACTTGTTCTCATGGCAGAAAGATAAGATGTTATGAAGAAGTTCTCATATGTTGGCTCTCAAACCTGCAATCTGAGAGAGAAACATGACAAACTCTAGTAGCCCTTGGTGTTTACATTTAGACTATTTTTATAATTACTAAATGAATTCTAAATGTGATTTGGAATATATTAAGTTCTACCGTATACAATTAACAATATATAATTCGAGTACCCTGATGACTATTGAATAAATTTAGAGTGTTAAAGTTTCTTCAACAAAGTAATCTAATATTCATTAATATTTATTCATTTCCTTGAAGTTACTGTTAAAAACTTGAATTGAAATTGGGCATGACTCCTGAATATTATTGGTTTAAATTACATCAATATTGATTATCTAAAAGGTGCACATTTCCATCATATAAAACAATCATATAAATGCCTATCACTTATATTCACCTCCTTAGTTGAAAACCAACTTTTAAGGCAAAGACATCACTTGATATTTATTCCTCCTAAAACCAAAATCTATCTATTAATGTAATATTATCCAATATTTAATGAATGTATAATATCCTTCCAATAATCATTTCCCTAAAGCATTGTCTATTCCTTTTTCTTTTTAGAACATATAATATCCAATTTCAAAAAATCCATACCAAAAATCCAACCACTTCCATGTGCTTTCCTTGAAGGATATCAAGTCAAGAACAAAATATATATTTTTCAAATATTGATTATCATTTCCCCAAATGTAAGTGACATTAAATTCATTTGCATATATGCGGTATGAGTTTAGAAATAAACAAAGAAATCAATGCAACAGAATGAAGTACACAGCTACAGAAAAGCTCATTTAGGAACACAATATATGATAAAGGTATTGAACAGTAGTCTATGTACTTTCAGTTAATGGTGATTGGGCAGCTGGATATTCATTGACAATTAAAGAAATTTCACTCCTGCCTTTCACTCTGCACAAATGATGTAGTAAAAGGACAACACATGAAAACCAAAACTCTAACGGCTTAGATACTAACACTGGATAATATCTTCAGAATACCAGCCTAGGTAAGTATCTATCACATAAGAAGTAAAAGACAAACTACAATGGAAAATATTGATTATATTTGAACTGAGAATGTCTGTTCCTCCAAGGATTTAGAAAAGCTCAAAATTTTATGTAACACACTGGGGGAATGTACATGTCATAAAAAATGCAGACAGGAATATCCCAAAAGAGAATTCCAGATTTTCTTTAAAGTATATTAAAACTTAAAAATACACATACATACTCAAACTAATCATGAATTCTAATGAAGTCTAACGAATCCCCTATATTTTTGAGGTACTCTAAAGCTTCTTTAAAAACAAAAAATAAAATAAAAAACTAAAAAAAAGAAATAAAAAATATGAACAGAACTATAACAAGAAAAGAGATTGAATCATAAGTCAAAACCATGATTAGAGACTATGTTAGGGAGACATCACAAAAAATGGCAGATTAGGGTCCTCCAAAAGCCTGATCCTCGATAGAAACACTGGATGTATGAGAAAATCTGTCAGAATCAACTTTAATGAAAATCAAGAACATAGTCAAAGATTTAAATCAACCAAGCAAATATTCAAACAAAAAAAGTCACTAATAGTTGCCCAGAGAGGCTGAGGGTGCACTCTCTCTCCTCCTGCCCTGTCAGGGTGGGGATGAAATCAGAGATGTGTCCAACAGTCTAGTCCATGCAGGCTGAAAGCTGCTGCAGTTGTCTGGAGAGGCTGAGGGTCACTGTCCCATCTGCCTAGTCAGGGGCAGGGATGGAATCACAGGAGTACCTATCTAAAGGAGCTGCTTTGGATATATAGAGAATGGGAAGGTGCTCTGAGTCATCTAGGAGGGTACTGGAAAGATAAAGAAGCCAAAGGAAACTGTGAGTTGCTCACCCCTGTGGCTGTAAACAGCACATATACCCTACCCTCAGGACAAATAGCCGAGGTGGAGCCCCTGGTTCATTGCTCTGAATGGAGTGTGAGTGACCATTACCTGGGAGGAAGAGGGGTCTGGGAGGGTGGAGAGTGGTTTCTTTGCAGTGAGTCTGGCCAG